>SNQN01002924.1:0-34941 GCA_008642245.1 Bassia scoparia
ATAATAATAATAATAATAATAATAATAATAATAATAATAATAATAATAATAATAATATAATTATTAGGAGTTCCATTAATTCAACTTTTACAATCAAGTCATTGTCTTAGCTCCTTTGCTATATACTCCCTATATATATAAACACACATTGCCTTATTTCTTCACACCAACCCAAAACTAGTTCTCTCTTATTCACACAACAACAACAACAACAACATCAATTAAAAAACCTTCTTCACTTTCAACTAAATCTTTCAAATTAAAACCTTAGTACTCCAACAAATTAGGAGTCATTAATTAAGATGGAGCAAAACCTACCAATTTTAACAAAAAAGATATGGAGTATGATGAGAATGGCCTTGTTGATGCTAAAAAAGGGGGCTTCCAAGAAGAAAATACTCTTAGACCTCAACTTGATGTTGAAACGAGCCAAGGTTGCCGCCACTAGTACTCGTGGCGGTGCCGACCCCTCCCACCTTGGGTACTCCAACACCGACGACGGCCCACGAGAGTACGAGTTTAGCTGCACTAACACCCCCGTGTACCGCCACTACTTCACCAACAAGAGGAAAAACCATAACGTGTACACATCGTCGCCTAATAACAACAACAACAACAACAACAACAACAACAACAACAACAACAACAACAACAACAACATTTTTGAGCATAGTATTGATGAATTTGAAGCCATCAATCAAGTGTTGGAAAGCGTGTTGTTGTCTAACAAAAATCGCGGTGTGAGGCAGCTGAGGATAACAGACTCGCCAATTCCGGTCCCAAGTGAGGATGATAAGTGTGATCAGCATGTTGATGAAGCTGCTGAGGAGTTTATTAAGAGGTTTTACTCCCAGCTTAAGGAGGAAAATTGCTAGTTAGATAATTATAATTAAAGCTATATATATAGTAGTTTATGTCTTATGAGAATGACATATATATATATATATATATATATATATATATATATATATATATCACGTTGTAAATATTGTACGTGGTAATCCGAAATGTACAAAAGTGTCAACCAAGACAGTATGGTAATCTAATTTTCCTAATTAAATGTAACTTTGGACTCGATCTTTATATAAAGAAGCTTGTGTAAATATCTGTTTTTCTTCTTGTTTGTAGAAAAAAGATGGTTAAAATATTAGAAATTAGATGCTACGAAAGATAATATTGTAAAGTTTATGGCATTAATAAGAAGAAATTAAAAAAAAAAAAAAAAAGAGACAGTTCACTGTGAGAAATTGTAAACATTGCAATAATTAAACGATGGATGATCACTTTAAATTTAAAATTCCATATTACTATTTCATCAAAGAAACATTAGGGGAAAAATATTGTGAAAGAATGGTGCTAAGCTTAAGACTCATTATTATATACTCCATATTTGCAATACCACCAATTAATTAGCGGTCCATTTGTACCATGCATGAGCTCGATATTATTTCACTGGGTACGGGTGTAGAGTGGTACACACATCTGATACATGAGCTGAGCATGAGGGGTTGGACTTAGGAGGGCTCGTGAGTCGTGACCACGACCACGACCACTCGGAGGCCAGGGCTCATGGCCCGTTCTCTCTAGGATGGCATATTATCACACTATGAGTCTATGACTATCTATGAACATATATATGTATATTTATTTCTTTGAAATTTGAAATGAACCGAATTGTACTTAATATAAATATGTTTATTACTATCCTTTCACTTCCACTCTAACTAATGTTAACAATTTTGTAACAAGATTGAATTCAAACAATTGATTAATTAAACCCATCTTTTAATACTTTGATCATCAAATAAGGGATGACTCAGATGGTTAGAGTTTCTCTTCCAGTTCCATGAAATCATGAGATCGATTCTCATTRCCATCTTTGTTGCTCTCTAAAGACTAAAAAAATCAGATCATCAACTATTTGTAATAACTTTGTAAATGAATATTAATTTATCACTAGCTAATTAGATGATGAAAGACTAATCAAATAGTAGTATAGAATTAATTCAAATAACACATAATCGTATTATTGATTGATGAATCACTAGTCTCTGTTACAAAAGGCTGGAAACAATGAAAAGAAAAAAACAAACAAATGATCATGATAAGTTTTAACTAGAAGGCCAAGTAAGTGAGCATTAACCCGAATTCCCTTGAAAAGCAAGTTTTTTTTATTTAGCTATGTCTGGGCCTCCAATTCACCGGAAGTTGATTAACAGTCCCGACTACATCAAAATTTGACTTTACTAGTGTTGTGCATTCGGCTTGTGGTGGTGAGTCTCCAATAAAGTTTATTCTTATGATGATTCTCGAACTCGAAACCTCAGCTCCTATAAATTGTATCAAGTGTGTTTACCACTTGAACCAATTAACCTTCGTGGTCCCATAAATAAAAAGCAAATGCAACTCCATATAGCTTACTTTAACTCTAGAATTGACCTTTTAGTACCTCTAAACAAGCAATGTCGAAACCTAATCACAAGCAATTAAATCTCTGCTCAAAACCACACGCATCTATCCAATTATAATTGAATTTCCAACGTTGGGTAGGGCATCGCAATTATCAATCATACAAACAACAGTAGATTACTTATATATAAGGTGGACTATATTATTTCTATTATTATTTATTATTATATTATTTATATAATTGTGGTTCACTAATTATGTAACTTCGCTATCCATATATCAATCATACACAAAAGAAGAAGAGCATTTTCTCATATATCCTTATACTTACTAGCAAGGTAACATTTACTTTCCCACGATTCATCAACAAAAGCACTAATCCTTTACGCTTGCCACTTGTGTCCAATTCTAGCTATATGCCCTTCTAAGAATAGATATATATAGATAGATAAATAGATAGAGTATATCTATTTGTGACTTTTGTTACAACATATCGATGTATTTCCTCATATATGCAGTTTTAATTTCTAACCATCGAACTGTATTTAGTGTACGTAGTGGTTAGAGTTTCCTTCACTTCTTCCTTACTTTCAAAAGCCATTTTACAAAATCGATTGAAGTTATAACCTAACGAAAAGTGAACAGATAAGTACAAAACTAAATAAGTTACCTCGGTCTTATTATACACAAACACTTTAATCGTAGGGGGCGGGAGTGGACTTGTTCAAGGTATCCCTAGGATGCGGTGGAATGCCATATATATAACTTTTTATCCACAAAGACCCTTCATCGTAAGAAATACTGTAAATAGCCGTTGCATGAGAAAAGGTTATGGTTTGAGTACGTACGTGTAAGAAACTGAATCTCATGCACATACAAGATTATTTTTGGACCATCGATCTTATCGTATAAGACATGGTGCTTTTGCGGCAAAGAGCCATGGAATAATTAAGAAACTATTAACTAACAATGGTTAATTAAAGGTGAGTAATTCACTATTGTATGTCATGGGTACAACAAAAGCATTTTTGGATAGTTAGTTAAGTCACATGAGATGAATTAACTTTTGAGAATCTCCAATTTCATTCAGCCATTCATTCAACTTTGTAAAGTTACTTCATTATTTGAGGAATATAAGTGAGATCTTATTAGGATGTTAATAAGATTCCGCTGTTTGATTTATCTGATCTTTTCGTTAAGCTTATATAATTCCCCATCCCAAGTTACCAATCAAATTATTCGATGATTGTTCTCTTAATCTCTTTGCATGTTGCTTAGCAGGTAGGTGATGAGTAAGTTATGAGCGTGTCTTACTAATCTTCAATTCGACCGTTTATTTTTTTTAAAAAATAAATAAATAAAATAAATCCAGCTTTCAATCATTAACTTAATCTTTTAATTAAAATGATAATTCGAATCCACATTCACATGTGACCAATTGAGGTGAGTTATCCTGCGTAGCACAAAACTTGCATGAAAGCAAGTGCGTGCAAAGAAGAAGGGTGTTAAGTTACACTCAATTGCAGGTATGAAGCTTGAATCTCTCCATTATCGATCATATAGAGAGTTGTGGGGTTTATATATAATAGTTGTAGGCTCTCCTTTCTTGAAATTAGCTAGCTTTAAGAAGCTCTCGAATGATTCTAATAATATTAGAAGTTCGAATCAAATAACGAGTATGATTACAAGCTTGAATCTTATTGACTTATCCAACAACTCTCTTTCACCAACACCGAATTTGACAGGTTTTGTATTGCACCCAAATTTTAAATTTAAAGGACACTCATGTAGAAAGAGCAAGATATGATGATATATGAATATTTATTAATCTTAAATCTTGCAATAATTATTGTTATAAGGAGATAGTTTGTACTTTAAACAACACTCATATATAATATCATCTAATCATAAACTATTAGCAATGGAAGACGATAAGAGTCAATCAAATCCGGGTAAATTAAATTATGAATTAAGTTTYCCATAGTCGGAAGATAATCAATTCAAGCWCAAATAAAAAAGGTGTGCTCCACTTATATCAACTCATAGTMTAGTGGCACACTATCACTTCTTCATAAATTAAAAAGGAGAAAACGGCCAAAAATAATAGCTTAAAATAAATGCCACTACTACTAAAGTAGAGAAATAATTGTGGTACCCCTTAAACTTTAATTAGTTGATCACTTTTTGCCACCTTACCATCAAACAACCTCAAAATCCCAAGAGCTAATAATGGAGATGCTTGGATCTCTTGATTAATCTACTCATCAAATTAAGGACAATAGATATATTTTTATTTTTTTATCAAAATTTATTTATGAATAAAATCAGTAAAATCCAATCTCCCCAATATATCCTAGTATCTAACCCTCAGCTCCTTTTGTAGTAGAGGTGATCATTATAAGCCCGGTCCGCCGGTTCGATCCAACCCGTCCGAAAAAGTGAGGGTTTGGGAAATCAAAAAATTCAATTATAGTTGAAAAACCCGACCCGCAAAGCCCGCTTTGACCCGCAAATCCGCTCTTTTTGGACGGGTTTGGGCAAGACTTTTTATATACAAGTCCGGCCTGACCCGCCCATTTGATCATCATTTTGTAGTAGTAGCATATCTTGGGGGACTTACTTTTCGCGAAATTTTATATGTATAGAGAGGAAATGTACGTAGTAATTTCTATTTTTTTTAAGGATAATGCTATATACAGGACTACACGTAAGCATTATTCTTTTATATGTTTATTCATCTGTAGTGTATCATGAAGATCATATACTGATGTACATTAGTGTAGGATTTTTTTTAAGTACCATAATCTTGTATGTGATTGTCGACCATAGTCTAATTTGTTTTATGAAGTAACATAATTTTTTAATTTTTTTTTTAGGAAAGAAAACTAGTTTATAATTTTCTAAGGAAAATTAAATCTAACTCATCCTTGCGGATGATAAGAGAAAGTCCTTGGCGAAGCTAGAGGAGACAAAGAGACGAAGTCCCTTGATGGTGATGACCCCAATTTGCCAAAAATTCGACCGCCTTAATTGTTAGTCTCCCTAAAGCAATGCATCACTGATACCAAATTAAAAGAGTTAACAAGTAACATAATAATTGACCAATTCCTTAGAGGCTTAGAGCCTTACTCTCTAGTAAAAAGCTGGTGTATCCCATACATATATATAATAATTTAAAAATTAAAAGCTAAAAGAAGAGTAGAATGAATAAAAGTAGGTATATAGTAATTATTCTGTTGCTTTAATTAATTAATTATTTATGTGCTACAAAATAGAGTTCTTTGTTGTCTGACAGTTTGTGAACAGGAACAACAACACGTACACACTAATTAAAAACCAATGTTTCAAATACTCCAAATAATAAAATTGGTATACGTATCATAATTCATAAAGGATATGAATCATGCATATATATGATTAATTGATTAAAGGATCAATCTTTGCTGTTGCAGGTTTCCTTATCCATATCCACATGCAATGATCGATTGGATTATCCTTAGCTTCAAAGCATCCAGCATTGTTGTTCTCTCGTTCATCCACTTGTTTTTTTTTTTTTTTTTTTTATCTACTTTTTAACAATGTATGCACTGTATTAAACTACATATAAATATACTACTCGTATAATATATATATAAATAGTATATATTTATTGTACCTTTTATGAAATTAAGATTAAGATTTAATTACGTACATAAATTAGTCATAGCCAACGCCATAGGAGTGTATAGGTTGGTCACATTTTCTCTTTTATCAGGTTGTACTTTGTAGTTTTTCCTGTTTCTACAGAAACTCCACCTATGAAAAAATACTAAAATAGTGATCGTCTCTTTGTGTAAAAAAAATAAATTAGTTCATAGTCGTTGGACAAATCTGATATATAGCTGTAAAAGAGTTAGGAATGAATACAAGATATCATCAGATCAGGAGATTATTCTAACATGCATGTGAGTTAAGTAAGAGATAAATGCCAGGCTGATTATTATTGTTAATCACTTCAAAATTTTAAAAAACATAAGAATGACCCTAGCTAGAGTAATATCACTTTAGGGTTTTCATTTGCTTTGTTAGTATACACTCCATCCATGCTCGTCAGAATTAAATGTATGTAATAACTGATAGAGTATATATAATATTTCATTCCTATACCTTAATTATCATCTTAATTAAGTTTTTGGTTGGGATGAACCATTATATGGTATTAGAGCCAATGTGACATTATCGACATAAAGGTCATGTGTTCGAATTTCTTCTTCTTCTTCTCCCTTTTAAGTGAAATTACACTCCGTCAATATGGGTGGGTTTGTACGTACTTTCAAACTCAAAGGTCCTTTCATGTATGGTGATGTGATAGAGTATATTATATTTTAGTTTAGGAAAAAATTTTATTTTTTTGTAATGGTGTGAGCTTGTGAGGTCCTATATATCTAGCTATTTACACATGCATCCTCTTCACTCTTCTTACACTTTTTAACCCGTTATCTTCAATCTGTTTGCACTTTTTAACACTCCTCCCATCTATCTACACTTTAATTTTGACCCCACTCCTATTATTAAACTGTTTTACTCGGTGAAACCCTAAATAATAAATGTCTAAATAGATCACATATATCGAGTAGATCAAGAGGGACAAAGGGAAGAAACTAACGAAGTGGTATGTGTCTAATTTGCTCATTAATCATGTGGTGAATTAACCACACTTATATATAAAGGTTGTACTTTGTAATCCATTGAACGCGTTAGTTAATTAACTAGCACAAAAAACGTTTGATCAATTATTGCTGATAAAATAATCAAACAAATGGTTATTGTCCAATCATTTTTCTACATTTGTCACACTAGTACTATTGCAATTGCAAACTCCTTTTAATTTAACCTTCTATGTAACCTTTATTCAAGTTCACTCCTACTTCATTCCTATATAAATAGCACCCTTTGCCACTTCTCTTCTCCATTATTCCAATCAAACCCTTTCTTCTCACTCACCCAACCTCAAAACACCTCTTTTCTCTCACCAACAAGTTTGGAATATTATCACAAAAATGGAGCAAAATCTTCCAATAATGACAAAAAAGTTATGGAATATGGTAAGATTAGCCTTCTTCATGCTTAGAAAAGGTATCTCCAAAAAGAAATTACTCCTAGACCTCAACCTTATGTTGAAGCGCTCTAAGATCACCGGCAAAGACTCCGCCACTCGGCCGGTGTCGTGTGCCCCTCCCCACTCGTGTATCCCACCTCCGACGATCCTAGGAGTACGAGTTTAGCTGCAACAAGACCCCCTTATACCGCCAATATTTCAACAACAAGAGGAAAAACACCGAAAATATGATCACTACATGATGTCCTCATCACCTAGCTTCGAGACCACCAGTGAAAACCTAGAAGCTATCAATCAAGTGCTTGAAAACATGATGTCTTACAAGAACGGCGGCGGCGCGAAACAGCTGAGGATAACTGACTCACCATTCCCACTCCAGGGTGATGATGAGGATGTTAAGTGTGATCAACATGTTGATGAAGCTGCTGATGAGTTCATCAAGAGGTTTTACTCTCAGCTTTAGCAACAAACTTGCTAATAATAAGCAGTTTTTTTTGGGTAGATTGTATTTAGGGCATTGTGTGAGGTTATTGATGTAAATGTACTCCCTTTGCTTTAAAAAGATCTTCCTATTTCGTTTTGTGGCAATCTTTGATGCACATTATTATCATCAATATCGTTGCTTTTTCATGCTTTTAAAAGTTAATTAATTACATGACGAGTAAATCTTTGAAAATTATTATGTTAATTTTGAGGTAAAACTAACAGGGTTTCATGTAACATTAGAAAATCTGATGGAAGTTTATAAAGCTAAACAAGACCAAAGCACTCTGTGTATGCTACACATAATTAGCTTTTGTACGTGTTGCCCGACAATTTGTGGGCATAGACTGCTCTGTGCTACACGTACACAACGAACTGATGATTTGGCATGAATCTAGGTCGTTACACCCGCAATCAAGAGAGAGTGAACTTCATAAAATCAAATAGTTTCATTCCAAAATCATATAAATAACAATGTCAAAAGTAATTCCTTATTATCCTTATAAAGTGATAAACTGTCTCCTTTTCAACCAACCTGAGACATAACACTTATATGCAGTGATACTTGAAAGTTCATTATTAGCTTTCAAAAAAAAAAAAACAATATATTTTAAGCATTATATTTTTATATCTATAGTATCTAGTCAAACCCTAGATAGTTACCTACTCCGTATTTTATTATGGGCCTAGAAATAAATGAAGGAAAATCATATTTATAGTACTTAGGGTTATGCATAAGGTGCCTAAAATGAAAATAGTACGTAATCTCTATCATTAACGTCTATTGAAAACACTACTACCTTGAATTGATTTGACGAACGCTAATGTAATTTACCAAGTATGTTGCCTATTAACCTATTTATAGCTACTGCTAAAAGCCATCTTAAAATGCTACACCAAACATGTCCTGTGTCAAGATCGAATTATTCAATTAAGCAATAAGAAAAACTATTAATATTTATAATATCTAATATTATCATTAGGGTAAGTATTTGTAGTATACATTAATGCACCTTGCAATCCATGCACGCATTTTACATATATAATAATTCAGTGTAGTGAGTCCACCTGTCAAATTATATTGCTAGTATAAAAATTTTAAAAAATGATCAAGTGCCTAATCACTTTACTATTGCACATTATTCACGCACTAATTTAACATTTATAATATTCTAATACGCATTAGTGCATAACCCGTTTGTCTAGCTTAGCTTTATTCCTCTACTACCWCCCTATAAATATAACCCTTACCATTCTCTACTTCTCATTCAATTCAAGAAAACCTTTCTTCATTATATTCCTCATTCATTCAACACCAAATCTCTCATAATCAAACCTCTTATTACACCAACAAGCCAATATATAAGTTGGGAATATTTTATAAAGATGGATCAAAATCTTCCAATAATGACAAAAAAGTTATGGAATATGGTAAGGTTTGCCTTCTTCATGCTAAAGAAAGGCATCTCCAAGAAGAATTTACTCTTAGACCTCAACCTCATGATGAAGCGAGCAAAGATTGCCGGCAAAGGCGGGTCCTCCACTCGGGCCGACGTCGTGTGCCCCTCCCCCTCCCACCTCATGTATGCCGCATCCGASGATCCTAGGGAGTACGAGTTTAGCTGCAACACGACCCCCTTATACCGCCAATTTTTCACCAACAAGAGAAAAAACAACCAAAATTATGATCACTATATGATATCTTCTCTTGCTAGTTTTGAGGAAACTAATAGAAATGATTTAGAATCTGTCAATCAAGTGTTGGAAACCATGTTGTTGTCTAACAAAAACCGCGGCGTGAAGCAGCTGAGGATAACAGACTCGCCATTTTCATTCCGAAATGATGAGGATGATGATGTGTTGTGATAATCAACATGTTGTTGATGAAGCTGCTGATGATTTTATTAAGAAATTCTACTCCCAGCTAATTAAAGAGCAAAATGCTAGTTAATAATTAAATTAGTTTAAATGAAAAATGATATGTTAGTATATTACGA
Source organism: Bassia scoparia (assembly GCA_008642245.1). Lineage (NCBI taxonomy): Eukaryota > Viridiplantae > Streptophyta > Magnoliopsida > Caryophyllales > Amaranthaceae > Bassia > Bassia scoparia. Next base: position 9,988 of record SNQN01002924.1, read on the forward strand.
ATTGGTATTTAGTAGTACCAATATGATACAATACATGTAGAATTGAGATCGAATCAGAGATGAAGACTGGTTTTAGACTTTTTTTTTTGGTGTTTTCCATCTTCCTACAAGGAATCCAATTAGTTGTAATGAGTTTTTCTTTTGAATTATATTATATATGAGTAGAAGTTTAAGTTTATATATGGACTTGTATTGTTAAAAGTTTAGAACTAATTTATGTGTCACGTGTACATGATCATACATATAGTCGATTGTATCAATTAGAGATGTACACATGGTACGGTGAAATCCCACAACTTATTAGAAATGAGAGGATAGAAGATTGCGAGGTTAGAACTTAGAAGTGAATTACTCTTCTCATCGCGAGTTGGTTTGGTTTTGGTTTGGTTTGATTTGGGCATCGAAACGACAAATTAGTCAATGAAATCAAGCCAAGTTCACCTCTAAACGTTGTGTTACATATTCAAAAAATGAGGTGCAAGCCTAAACGTTTTTGGGATCCTGTGATGGAGTACTGGCCCACTTTGTCCACAATACCGTTGGCACAAAAAAGACTAAACGCCTATATGGCTAGTGCCATGATTTTTGAATAATAAAGTACTAACCAAAGTTTCTAACCTACTTAATTTTTATCAAGATTGCCAATTAGATGAGAATTACTAGAGGTGAGCAAATAAATTTAACGTTGGGCCATGTTTTGGGCCGAAAAGGCAGATATTTGGGCTCCGTGGCTCAGGCCGAGCCAAGCAATTTGAGGACTTGGCCGGGTATTTCAGTTTTAGTCGGTCGGGTCATATTTATTGGGTTGGTTTGAAATGCTTGGGCTCACCATTCACCAATGATGAATTCATATTTGGTCCATGTAATAATCTAATTATGGAAAAAAAACTAATGAGTTCTACAACACTATGCCACTGATTTCCGCACTCCAATTTGCGAACGTTTTGGCAGTCGTTAAATTAAGAGTGCGGAAATGATGGTACGGTGGAGTGTGGAAATTAGTTCCCCAATCTCCAAGATAAAAATCTACTTCTTACTTACACAAGGAATGAACAAAATTAAGAAAAGATAGAAATTCCCAAGTGAAAGAGAAGCATGGCCCAAGTAATCATTGACTATATAGTGGCAATTCTTATTTAAACAAAAAGAAAGCAAGTTTCTTGAATTGATATATGTAGCTTTATTAGAATGACCTTTCAAAACCTAACCATAATCAAGAAATAACTAACTAGGCAATCAGGCAAAGACTTAGCTTGAATCTACTCCAACCACCTCACATATCCAATTACAATTATCTGATCTCCAAAGTTGATAGGATACATTGCAACTTTGCAAGCCATAATAATTAAAAAATAAATAGTAAAAACACAACACTTTGAAGTAGGGTATATATATAACTATATATGATTTTCATTGTTTGCTACTTTATTTTTTATCCATATATCAATCAATCAAAGCATAAAAGAAAGAACATTTATGCTTTGTATATCATTGATGTATCTCTATCACATACATACTAGCTTAATTACATGAGAGTATATTTAAACTCCCGAGATTCAATTCATCCATGAGCTACATATCATCCTTAACGGGCGCCACTTGTCAAATTCTCAGCTTCGGAGTTACTCAACTTTAATTTGTGGTTTTGCATGGATAATATGCTTAGTTAAGCACACTACCATGCTTAATTGATTGATAATAATAATATACAATTATATTATTTCTTGTGGGACAAACTATCATTTCTATGTAAGGTCTATGATTTCAATATTTAAAGCTTCTAATTTAATATAATAGTTGAAGTTTTTATTGAAGAAGATCGGATCAGAGCATAAACTAATAGAATATATGAAAATATATATATTCTGTTTCTATAAATTATTATTGACTTGATAATTTACAATTATATACAATGTAACCTATTTTAGGTTAACAAGGAAAGTATAATATATAATAAATAATCTAAACTAATTATTTACATAAACAGAATATATTTTCAAATATTCTATCATAAACTCAATTTAAATGTATAGTATGTATAAGTTTAGGTTATGGTGTATTGTATTGTGTATCATGTATGAGAGTGTGACAGTGTGAGAAATGTCCTTTCATTAGGTCACAAATTAAACATTTAATTTTTGACTTGTAACAAATAACTATACTTCCTTTTCACTGAAAACAACAAATGGAAATGTAATTACTAATATTATTAGCTACGTCTTGCAGCTTGTTGCTGTATCGAATCGAATTGAAAACATTTCACTCAAGTCAACCAAACCAACGTGTAGGTTATACAATATGATAGTATCACACAAAGATAAGGAAAATCTCTACCCTACAAATGTATTTAATGTGTGACTTACGATACACAAAGCTAAGACCAAACTAACCTTTGCTTGGTTAGTGTGACACTTTTATTTAGACGTCATGACAATTTTACAAGAGGATTGACTCAAGTAACCTTTCGGAGTAAGGGTAGGTGATCATATGTATAGAGTCTCTGTGGGTTTGGTTCGGACTTTGAACCAAAATTGTACCTTTTAGGTTTTCAAAATCCTCAAAAAAAATATGGATTGAACCGGACCTTTGAATCAGACTCATGATAATCACCCTTGAGACGGGAAATTGACGAAAGTATTAGAGACTAGGAATTGACGAAAGTAAGGAGGCTATAAGTTTGCACAAAGAGCAAGTATTATTATGGTGTGGTCATAACTCATAAAAATAAAAATAAAATAAAAGCCACATCGTACCATAGCTAGGCGTATAGTAGTATATCAATAGTTTACTAAACAAGCTTACCCACGCGCAACCAAAAAAACAAGTTTAACCCTATGTTTGGATTGAAGGAGATGGAAAGAAAGGAAGGGAATGAAGGGATGAAATTTCCTTCATTTGGATAACAAATGAGAAGGAAGGAATTGAAGGGGATGGACATGGAGTGATTAACTTTTAAGAAATTGATCTCCCCACAATGAGATTTTGAAGGAAAGTTCGTCATTTTCACTCCATTATTGCCTTTCCCTCCCCTCCCCTCCAATTCCCTTCGTCACCCTCCCCTTGTTTTTTCTCAGTTTGGCTTTGGTAATAGTTCTCCAGTTTAGCTTGTAATGTGTCACTTTCTGTTATTAATGAAAAGTTGGCTAAGACCTCAGCCATAGGCTGATCTCTTAGCTTTTTCCCTTGTACAAAAAAAAAAAAAGAAGTTTTTTCTCCCACTTAATTATCAAACAAAGTCTTAATAATGTACCACTGTAATAATGTTGGGCTCAAACACCATTCCTATACAAGACTTTTGTCCATTCGTAAAAACCTTACCCAAGTTCAAACATCCCAACCAAAATGTGTTGCACAACTAAAAGTGCCTTATTATACTTTTCTCTCTACTTTTTCAGTCTCCAACTCATTCTTCATAATATTTTTTATTTTTTTAATGCAACGGGAAGAGTAGATGATAGCAAATAAGACAAAGTTAGGTACATCGGATGCACAATAAATTTACTGTGCGTCAGATTATAGGTGACCCTTTGGTTAATATAGTAACCTTTTTTATTAATATAATGACCTTCTTTTTTATCACTATTTGGATGTAACGTGAAATGAGTCACTATATTGATATAAAGGGTCACTATATTGATATAAAAAGTCACTTGATGCACAATAAATTTATTGTGCATCTGATGCATACAATACCTTCTGTAGCATAAATACTACACTCAATAAATATTGTTAATTAAAATAGTATAATTAGGATTAACACTCATAAGTCATAACGATCTAATTTAATAGGGATTACTAGATCGATCAAAGGTATTACAATAGGAGTATGTATACCACATGAATATTTTTTTTCCCTATTTCAAGATACGTTTCAAAAACACATACAAACAAAGACGATAAAATCATATTAGATATTGAATTATCCGAGTTTAAATGATCTAGGTGGAAGTTAATTAGAAATCAGACTACATACAAATAATTAATTAGGATTGATTGATCTTAGAAATGAGAAGTTGTACCCATTCAAAACTTTAACAAAGAAYACGTTAATTACAACCTAATTAGGTAATCTAACACGTTAAACGAAGTCCAAATGAATAACAAGTTCCTATTACRTACAACTCAAATAATTTGGTAAAATGATGCTTTTATAAAGGAAAATAAAAGGTACTAGTAGAGGTTGGAGTTAAGCAAAATGAAACTTCTTGCTCCCACCACTAAAAGCATACCCACCTAAATGACATTATTAACCTCATTTTTAAATTCTTCACTCCGATTTTTTTAACATTTTACAGCCAACCTTCTCTCTCCTATATTTGCTCTTTATATAGCCCCTCCCTCTTTGTCTTTCCATTCGTTCTCATAACTAACCAAAGCCTTCTCTTCTCAATCATACATCTTTTCTCTCTCATACAAAATATCACACTCTCTTTCAAAACTCTCACAAAAACAAAACAGAAAAATAATATCAAACAAACAAATTCATCCTAAACAAACAAACAAAAAATGGAGCAAAATTTAGCAGTGATTTCAAAGAAAGTATGGGATATAGTCAAGGTGGCAATGTTCATGATCAAGAAAGGCTTGTGCAAGAAAAAAATCTTCATGGATCTCAACATGATGATGAAGCGCGGTAAAATCGCTAGGAAAGCCCTTAAAAATCTCATGTTTCACCACCACCAGTTCCACCACCACCACCACCACAATCCACCACCACCACCACCACCACCGTCTACAACAAGGTCCACAACAACAATGACAACCCCGCCAAAGGCGCGTAGGTGGCCCGCCTCCAATCTTCCCCAATGGTGCCCCACAAAGCACTGCTCACTACCAAGAAGAGCTAAAAACATTTACCGCCACAAAAATAACACTCAATTTTACACTCCCCTTAGCCCTACTTCTTGGAAATCGGTGAAAACCAAGTTGACCTAGAGAGAAGTCAACAAAATGATGGAAATGATATTACGATGCTGAAGAAGTAACCACCGATGTATCTGCCCTTCACCAATAATACCCCCGGCGGTCTAGGGTTCAATACGCAGCCCGGTTATAGCCGGCAGCTGAGGATAACGGACTCGCCGTCCGTGCAAAACACGGACGATAACAAGTACGTCGATCAAGCCAGCCGGTGACTTCATCGAGAGATTCGTACCTAAGCTTAATAAGCAAAAATTACTGCTAGATCGGTCGAGTGTTTTATTATTGTTCCGATGTGCTTGTCAAGTGGTACATAAACGCGCGACAGCTGATTTTATTAGTTGATTAGCTGATAGAGGGATAGAGCACGTACTTGGTGGTGTTAAATAAGTTTATAAAATATAATGTGTGATCGATCGATAAACTTGTTACATTTACATATTTGAATATAAACTTTAGGCGTTGGTTATGTTTGGCAATACCATGGAAAAAGGTCGAGTACGTACATTTTGTAGGACTACTTTACTATAAGTGTAGGAGATTTTTTCTTTTCTTTTTTAAAAAAAAAGATGTTCTAAGAACTTATTGGAAACAAGAAGGAGGTGTCATGGTGGTGGCAACTTTGTATGTATGCAAATTTATTTTACTATTAATTATTATTATTATTATTATTATTATTATTATATTATTATTATTCATTATATTATTATTATGTATATTATTAGTTATATGATGTATAAAGTTAAAGTGTATAATGTACACAGTATCAAATATGATTTTCCTTATGTTAGTTGATGTTTATAATTAATATAAATATTTAAATTAATTATAATGATATTTAATTACTGAGACAGTTGTACGAGTGTGGTACAATATACTTTACAAGTCTAAAGAATTGTTTGTATATTCATTTTCATATATTAATACTTATTGATCGATAATTGATATAAAATATATATATCCTATGCCTACTTGCTTCTATTTTGAGAAATGGCTTACATGAATTGGCTGCACATTTTGGTTTTTCAACTACTTGACATGCATCAGGCATCGACAGTGCGAATACTTAGTTCCACCGATGTTTAATCACTTAGATATTTTTGGTCCGAAATTAGGACAATTTACTCGTTAATTAGTTTAATTGATTCTAAAAGTCATGTTGTGTAAATGATCTACATGCCGTTATGTTGTAAATCTAGTTCAACCGAGTACAAATAATTGTTTACTTGTACGTATCATTGCAATGCAACTATATATGTTTCATAGACAAATAAAAGGTACAATCCTTGTTTTATGTTTCATTCTGTTCCACAATGTCTTCTCTCTTCGTGATATATCATTAATATATAATTGTCTATTATTAAAATTAAAACGATGAAAGATTAATAATATATGTTTCATATAATTAATTAAATCGAATCAAACCAGAAATTATCTCAATATATGCAACTATATTACTTCGTTTTTTTTTGTTTTTTTTGTGCTAAGAGAGTCACAAAGGTGGGGTAAGAATATACAATCTCAGAATCTCCAGAAACGAAAGGGAAACATAAACCACATTGAGCTATCCTTCACTCTTTTTTGCAACTATATATGGAGTAAATAATTAGTTGAATATTTACCATCAAATGGTGGATTCATCTAGAAGTAATGTACTTCTAAGAATTGCTTCCAGAACTAGGTAATTACTAATAACACAAACTCCTGTTAACCTTTTTAAAAGTTTTTACCCACGTTTAAAGAGATGGTCAGAGCAAAAAAAAATTACCGCTATTTTGTATACTTTTATTTGTAATGCAAAGCCTATACTTTTATTTGAAAAATATAAAAGTAAAAGTCTACACTAATAACTTTAAAAATTTAAATCTATATTATTATAATTGGTCTCTAAATGATGTTTGAATCCTTTTCTTAGCATACGAATCTATCCAAGAACATTAATCCATTGATTTAATTTATCAAAGAACGTACTTATTGCGAAACATTTTAATATTGTAATTAACAGAATTTTTTTTGCTGGCATAAGCCTAAACTACGGGTAGTGTTTAAAAGAGATTTGATCTTAAATTTTTATTATCTCTTAATTCTATAAATAAGAGATATCTTGTACTTTTTCATGTAATCACTTGTGTTCAACAAAGATAATATTGTTAAGTGACACTCAAACAAAAACTCTTTTTACATAAATTAATTACGCAAGGACGTAAAAATTAAGGAGATGTCATTCGTGTAGAAAAACAAATATACAACTATGAGCTACAAGCTACAAGTAATATAGTATGTCATAACCTAGTTTAACACAACTTTCATCATAACCAAAATCTTCTCTTAAAGTTTAAATACTGATGACACAATACTCTTAGTACAACTCATATATATTTAAAAAGAATCTAAACTGCTCACAGCTTAACTCAACCGTTGATGTTTACCAGATACAAAGTTATGTTTTCATTGTGAAAAGCAAGTTTGGCCATCCTCAAATTGAAATTTATAATATATAATAATAATACAGAATAAATAAATAGATAAATCTGAATGTCAAACCCCACTTCTTTAATAGAGACATCACCACTTTTAATGAGGAGCAACATGAGTGAGCTGTAAGAAAACTGAAAAGAAGTAAGAAATAAGATGCCATAATGTCCACTACCTAATCCTGGTAGATTTACTAAACGACTCCAAATAATTGGCGCGACCGCCCTTAAACTTTTATCTATTGGTTCACGTTACCATAAAAACTCAAGCACAACTGCAATTAACCTGAAGTCTTAAAATCTCTTTCAATTAACACGTCAAATCAATTTTAATCAAGTCAGCATATATTATTGCCTATATTGTTTAATCTCTTTACGACCTAACTAATATTGAATATGCGACTAAGGCTTAGCTAGTCCTTTTGAATGGTTTCTGAAAGTTCAAAAATATTATAAAGCTTATAGAATCAATGGGACCGATTTTCGCTCTCTAATGATGATGCTCTTCCTCGTTTGTTATATATACTACAGTTATATAACTGTAATACATACTTATCTTATTACGCCAGATTCTCTCATTTATTTCTCTTCCATGAAATACTTGTTATTTTCCATAAATTATCTGCTATTTATTATCAGCTATCAAACTTTAGTTTATGTAATAGCAAAGTCCAAAATTTAAAGTCATATAATAATTGAAATATTCATTTAAGAGAAGGCGAATTGATATGGACTCGATATGACCATTGAGGCACGGGTTAGGATATATACTTGTATAGTTGTATGTTTTATATACGTATTAGTATTTGATACCGTATATGCGATAGTGTATGTATGTAGTAGAATATGTTATAGCTGTAGCGTATCCCGACTGCATGGCACATGCTACATACTCCTGCGTGCATGACCCCATGCGCCACTATGTTATTTCGCATCAGCAATCACACACTTTAATTATTGCACTTCAAATAATTGTACTTGTAGAAACTAGAAAGCGTGTGTATTAACTGGTTAGGGTTCAAATCGAACATGCTACCAATTAACCGGTGGATAATATACTCCATTATTAATTGAAAACATCTAAAAAAATCATAAATATGCGAGGTTGGATCTATTAGTCTCTAACAGTTAAATTACTCTATTAGTTAAAGTGGGTAAATCTCCGGTGGATAGCGCCAAGCATTTTCAGTTCAAAATTAATCAGTCACCACAATCTCTTACTTGCACGGATAATAAGAAACAGCAATGACAGAAAATTTGTTTACGTATCATTAATATCATCGATCTGCACACAAGGATCGGCCCGAAGGCGTTTATTAAGACATAAACATATATCCTGAAGTGGTATCGAAATTTTGAGAAACGTATGCCAAATCACACATTAAATGTGTTACTTATATTAAATCATATTAATGATTCAATTTTTCATTTTTAGTTAACTTATCTAACACCCCTAAGGGCGTTCTATTAGGCGGAAAAAACTTGTAAGTGCATGATTATGCTAAAGTTGCAAGCCCTAGCAGGCGAATTGCGATAATAGGGACGTAGTGATATAGTCCTCATTCTAAAGTAAAAGATAAACTCTGAATAAAGCCCTTATGTGCCCCTAATTTTATAAAACTAAACTATTCATGCAGTGCTGTTTAAACTCTGACAGTGCTATATATGCGTATTTACAATTTACAAGTATCCTCTGAAAAAGCAAAGGTGAAAACAAGGAGAAAATTTAAACTTTTTTGAATTGAAAGGTGTTGGCACGGTGGGGCAAAGTTTTGCCCGAAATTTTAGTAGTGAGACAAGTTATGTGCAAGAAATGCTAATTGAGTGTTCTTCATAATCTTTTGCTCCTTTTCTTTTCTAAAAATAGGTTTAGCAAATTCGTAACTAGTGTATATATAGTCAAACTCGCTCTCTTCGTATTATCAATTAATTATGATCTGAAATAACTCCATCAAACTTGTGTATAATCAGACACTCCTTATACTATCAATTGATTTTATGATGTAACTCCATCAAATTTATTGGTTATGTGTCAGATAATAAAAAAAATGAAACCCACGGAACTAATTAATGTTATAGTCGGACTCTAGATTGATTTTACGAGTTAACTCCATTGAACTTGTGTATAGTCAGACTCTCCTTCAACTTAGGCTCGTGAGTCATGATCGCCTTTAGAGTACTTAAAGTTTTTCATGTATATCAACCTTGAACTTAAAGTTGATGTCCAACTCAAACTTGACCAAACCAAGTTATCAAACAAGTCTCTACAACCTTGACACGTTGCACCCACCCAATCATACACTAGCTGCTTCACTCCAATACCCTATATATAAGCTCACTACCCTTTCTCTTTTAGTCACTCCAAATTAAAACCTTCCTCATCAATCATTTATCTAGTTCTTTATTCACTCATTTTACAAATCATATCTTTCTTACAAACATCTAAAACCTAGCTCTTATAATTACATATATACTATACTCATCACTAATATATATTCTCTAACAAATTATTAGGAAAAAAAAAAGATGGAGCAACATCTACCAATAATGACTAAAAAGGTATGGAGTATCGTGAAGTTGGCCCTCTTCATGCTAAGAAAAGGCATCTCCAAGAAGAAAATACTCATGGACATCAACTTGATGTTAAAACGTCGAAAAATCGCTAGCAAATCCGCCTCTAAGGGTGGCGTTGGTGCACCCTCCCACCTCGAATTGGGCGGCGGCCCCACCAATGCCACTAAAGAGGTCATGTTTAGCTCCAATAACACCCCCTTGTATTGCCATTACCTAACCAACAAGACTAAATCACACGATCATAAATTCCCTAATAATAAGTACAATTACTACCATGACATCACCTAACTTTAGGGACACAAGTGATCACCTAGAAGCCGTCAATAGAGTGCTTGAAACCATTGTGTCCACAAAGATCGCGGCGTACGACAGCTGAGGATAACTGACTCACCATTTCCGTTGCAAAATGACGAGGTTCACTATGACGACAACATGTAGATGAAGCTGCTGACAATTTATCAAGAAGTTTTACTCCAACTCAAGGAGCAAATCAACTAAATTACTTTTTTTAAAAAAAATGTCCCTTTTAATACTTGGGTGATTAATTTGGAAGTGAAAAACGTATATTATCGTGTTATATTAGCTGTTAAAATCAGTTTTACACTTCCAAAAAAAGATAGAAAAAGGAAAATAAAAATAAAGTCGTGCTAGTATACTATAAGGAAAAAATTAAATACAATACACTTGTATTACGTACAAGTACTAAATACGTACATTCTGTGTCCAATATTTGTATTAGGACACATGATTTTGTAAAGCTTTAATTTGAATTAATTAAAGTAACTTGTACTATATTATATGTACTATGTTTGTTTCTTAATTTCTTTTTTTCTTCTAGCATAAATTCATCATAAAATTTAAATTATTATTGTTGAGACTTGAGATGATGAATATAGACTTTGCTTTTTCTTTCTGAAAGTAAGTGTGGCTTACTCCATGAAACTGTTACGTTGGGTACCATATGTACCACAAAAATGAAAATTGAAACATGACGTAACATAAATTCGTATATAATAAAACCTACCACAACTCCACTACTATCATTCATATATTTTCAACTTTTCAAAAAAAAAAAAATCAACTTTAATTCAAAGTTTCAAGTATATATTTCATAGCAATTTTTTTATTTGTTTTTTTTTTGAAGGGTAGCAATTTTTATTACTTTGTGTATTCTTTTCTTTGATTATGAAAATTAACTAATTATGTTGTCCTTCTACAGTGCTTTTACACAACAAAATTTCATAATTACTCATTAAAAGGATTAAGAGAGAGGGATAAATCAATCTAGTCGCTAGCTTCTAGTAGATCTTGTGAACATATCTCATCATCGCCCCTTTTGTCTTGTTAATAACAAAAATAATACGAATACTTAAACATTACTCCCTTGCTTGTCAATAGGGCACGATTTATGTATTTGTACATTATTAGGTGAAAATATCCTTATGTTCAATTATCCATTAATAATAATAAAAAACTATTAAGGGTTGAGGGAAAAAAATCTCATGCTCTCTTGTCTCATTAAGTTTGCAATATTAAAGCATGGTCTCCAATATTAACATTTCTTTGTTTATAGATAGTTTTAGCATTTAGTTATACTAATCAGAATGAATATAATTATACAAATTTAATATTTCGATAGTATATGTCATGACGATTAAATTAAACAAGATTTATTTATGACCATAATTTGAATTATGAACAAATAAGTAAGAATTATAATCAAATTTTACAATAATGTTTGAATCTAAAACGAAAACGTTCAATAGTCAATAGAACGAGGGAGTAGTAGTAACTTGTTGTTTAAATAAACAATGTAGGAGAAATAAATCTAATATACAAGTAAAAAAAGATGGGACACTAATGGATGATTTCATACTTTCATGTGGAATTCATCAAGTCCACAACTCAAAACTTTCCGAAGTAGAAAATTAAAGGCGAAGCCTTCGTATTTGTGTTAGATACCACACGATCCAAACATTCTAATCCAACGATCCAAATTTCGTAAATTAAATATTATAAATAATAAAGTTAGTGTCTAAATTGAAGATAGAGACTATACCTTAACTATGTTGCCTACTAGAGTACTAGATATATATCCTTCTCTTAGCTTGCTGGTTTAGGTTAGACTTTAGAGTATATCATGATTGAACTTTTTTATGAGGAGGAGTCCATGATTGAACTTCCATATTATTAATTGGAAAATGATATTCATAATCATTAGAGTTATTTATAAGGGGTTTAAATGAAAATAAAAAAATCTTTTCAGATAAACATTTACTACTACTGTACTTAGATTAATGTATTGTTTTGTCTTGTTTTTTCATCAAATTGTTTGGCAAAATTATTCTATACAATCTCACCCCACCTAACAATATACAACCCTCCACTAATGTTTCACACAATATTTTTGGTTTTGTTTTTTTAATTACATTATCTTTATTTATAAAAATAAATAAATTCCTTGATTTCTATTGTCCACTATATTATCATTTATCACCTGAGGGAGAATGTATGTAATAATATAGGAAAGGATTGTACAATATAGACGTTGAATTGTTTTCTTTATGAAAATGTATTGATTAAATGTTTATATATAACCCTACGGACTCTATATAAAATATTAATATTACCCAATTGTGTTATCCATATTCCTATCCAATTCAAAAGCATATATACTCTGTAATATGTAGGTGTGATATCATTTACTCTCTTTTGATTCGTCAATAAACAAACAAAATAGCCTTAAAATTGGTGCCACATGTCAAGTTTTCCATCAAAAATACACTCTACTTCTTCCTTTAATTATTTGGATCATATGCTTAAGGATTAAGTAGTTCACCTCAATGCTTAAAACTTTATATTATCCCTACCATTTTATAGATATATAATAAGTGCAATAATAATTTTTGGCTATAAGTATATGGTGGGTTCTACTCCATATATACAATGCAAGCAAATTATATATCCTATTTGAATATTAGAATGTAAAGGAAAATTATACGTTAAGAATATAGAGTCATAGATTGTATAAAGACTTTGTAGCTGATATGATCAAAATATGATAAACGTATTAGATGATCCAAAACATTAAGGTAATAATGTTTGAAATTCTACCAACACTCGAGTCATTTTGCCTTTTATTTATCCAACTACTTTGTAACAATTGTACCACATTGCACTTGTATGTTAAAGTGTTTAATATCAAATTATCAATGATTTTTTTTAATTAATTAAAATCACAATAGTAATTTGGGGAGAAACAACCCAACCCATACATATATAACCTCGATCTATTGTCGGACTTAAGCAAATTAATTTCTAAGAACACCGTACCATATGAATTAGAACTTTGTCTGGTTATTTAGAAATCTTCAGCTTGAACATTTAAGCTCTATTCTTTTGGATTTATTATTTTAAATACAATCAAGTTCAATTAGTACTTGTTAAAAAAAAAAGTTCAGAGTATATAATTAAATTCAGTTGAATATATTTAGTTTCTGCAATATAGTTTAATTCGGTTAAATTTACAAGAACGAGCCTTGAAAACCCAACGACCAAGCCCATGAATTGTCCACCATAATAATTGAAGCCTAATAATAAAATAATATCCAGGAAATTGAACATGCGCGGCCCAAATTAAACAATAACACTAAGTCTCAAAAAAGTCACTATCTCACGGATGACTTTATGACGGTCGTCCAAAAAACGACTACCACTACAATAAATATGAGTCACTAGTTTTTAATTTATTTATCATAATAATCTCACTAACCATTCCTTGATATACAAGTCCTTAAAGTTGACAAGCAAGGAGGCTAAATTAGTAAATTCAACAAATGGGACACAAAAAGCAGCATAGAAGTCTAAACAATACTGTATTGAACTTCTTGCACCAACCTTCAATATAAAGCAAATGCACTAAAAACATTACTTTTATAACAACTTTATATCATTTTCTTAACATTTCCTAATGACCCTTTTTTCTCCTATATATATCACCGAGGAATGGTTTATGCAGCAATTTGCTGCATAAACAAATGCAGCAAAGGGTATTTTAGTCTTTTCGCGTGGACCCACGTGACAGATGCTGTCAGATTTTTTTTTTTTTTTTTTTTTTTTTTTTTTTTTGCAAATCACACTATGAATTTTTTTTTTACAAATCACAAGGATATGTTTTAATGATCAAGGATATGCTAAATGAATGTAAGATGTGAAATTGAAACAAGGATATGCTAAAATGAATGTAGGATAACTATTGTTTTTGCAAATCACAAGGATATGCTTAAATGAATCAAGGATATGATAAAATCACACTAAGATAGTGAAAGTGAACCTAGGATATGTTAATATGAATCGAGGATATGACAAAATCACATTATGATTTTCCTTTTTTTTTTTTAAAAAAAAAAAAAAAAAAAAAAAAAAAAAAAAAAAATAATATGGTGAACAGTGCCGTGCAAGCAGATGCAGCAAATTGCTGCATCTATCACGGCTCAGTATATCACCTCCCTTATTTCCTTCCTTCTCATATCAAAACCTTTTTTTCTCAATTCCCTTTCATCCCTCATAATACAAACACTCTCTCTCTTTCTCAACAAACTCACAAAACAAACAAAAACTAGACTTATAATTATTATTCCTCAACAAGTTAAAAAACACTAAAAATGGAGCCAAACATTACACACATATCAAAGAAGGTGTGGGACATAGTGAAAGGGGCAATCTACATGATAAGAAAGGGTTTATCCAAGAGGAAGATCTTCATGGACCTCAACATGATGATGAAGCACCGCAAAATCACCGGAAAAGCCCTTAAAAACCTTATGTTCCACAACCACCACCTCGACATCCACCACTTGTTCGCCTCCCGGGGTGGCGTYGCAGGTGGGCCCTCCACCCTCCCCGAGGACGCCCCCCGGGAGTACGAGTTCAGTTGTAGCAACACCCCTCTATACCGCCAATACTTCCACAAAAGGAAAAATAATCACCAAAACGTRAGTGAACAATTTTACATGCCCTCACCYCCCTACCCTAATTTGGAAGACGGTGAAAATGTCAACCTAGAAGAAGTCAACAATGTGCTGGAAATGATGTTACGTAATGAAGAAGGTATTGATGGTGGGTCCTACCATTCCCCGGCCTTGCCCGGTCTAGGGTTCGGCCAGAGCCCCTCCCGTCCAGGCAAGCTAAGGATAACGATTCGCCGCGTTCCGTGCAAAAATACGAGGACAACACAACAAAGCATGTGGATTGGGCTGCTGAAGATTATGTTATCAAGAAGTTTTAACTCTTCAGGCTCAGCAACAAAATAAGACTATTACTATGGTTTAAGATTAGCTTATAATTACCGTTGCCATGAAAATTACAACGAATTACGTTTTAGTAGGACGTACAATTGTGAAAAGTAGGTTTTGTTTATTGTTTTTTCCTTTTTATTTTTGAAGCTAAATGTCTAGAATAATGAACAAAAATACGTTGTATTTTATGACATTATTATAAATACGAGTAATAAAAGTTTTAAATTTGACTTATTCTGTATTAGAGTAATGTTGAAGTATATATTATTAATTTTACATGCGCGCTYTATAATTCCTTAGCACATAAGTTCCCTTAATTTTTTACGAGGCAAAACAAAATGGGAATGATAGCATGCATTAGTTTATGTTGTGGCTATAATTGTACTAGTTGGTACAGTACTTTCAGTTGTTCATTCTTTATTTGAAGGGGTTCTTTTTTAGTTAGGTTGTACGTTGGATGCTTGGATATGTATTCTTTAATTTCTCAAATAAGATGCATGCCGTTACTATTATTATATATGTCCTCTTTATTAAGGGATGATACCAATCAACTCTTTCAATTTTGGTGCTTTTTCACGGAATCTGTAATTAGATTAGAGATTACATGTAACTATGTCATGGATTATATATTATCATGTTCTTGATATGATTCAATTATTAAATTTATGGCTTTGAGATTCTGTACCAAACGGTACTAATTGTATATTCCACATCAATTTGATAATTCAATAGCGATTGCATGCATCAATGCATTACTCGGTAAACTTTTTGCACTTCTTTCGTAATTGAATGTGTGGAACCGATTTTCAAAACGAATGGCGAAATTAGGTATTTAAGTAAAATAAACTGAAAACTAGATATTTATTTTCAAAAACGCCCCAAAATTAAGTATTTATCCCCAAAATTTCCTATTTAAAATGTCATAAATAATACCCTTTTGTTATATATAAGCATTCAATTACATATATAYTTTTAAAATTAACATAGTCTTGTTAGCTTGKAACATTTCGTCAATAAAATCTAATGCCGCCTATATAAGTTACAATSTAGCTCAATTAAATTAAATTAGTTTCAATCGGATCAAACAAGTTTAGACAATTTCACATCTATTCATCTAACAAGAGGAACAAAACACACACTTAAAATTAAAGGTGTCAACTTGAATTGGTAAGCCCTAAGCATAGTTGAGTAATAAGCTTATAGCATAGACCTTAATTAGCTAATACATGAGTATATTAGGAAATTGTCAAAATTAGGTATTTAGGTCAGTATATTTAATTTATTTTTTAATGAATTATGCAAGTTTTTTTTTTTTTCTTATTGCAAACTCTAATTCAACCCTGTTAATAAAAAAGGTCACGACCAAAAGGTAGTAGAACATACTCAATGTGGGGAATTTGGGTATCCTTGTATTACCAAGGCTTACGATCCGCGATGAGTTACGGAAGTAAATATGCACGAGATATAAACATCCCGGTCGGTGGCATTATAATGCCCCGGTCGGGTCTTGGAAGACTTTGATTCGATCGATTTGGAAAGCCTCGCACCCGGCGGGTAGTTACGAGTGGAAAACAAGCAGCAGCAAACCGGGCGGTTTCCTCTTGCTCCGTCGGGTGGACCGGCCTGAATCGGTCGGGGGAGCTCGGACCCGGTCGGAGTCTATGTGTCTTTTTGCTGTTTTGCTCCGCTCAATTGTTCGGTCTTGCCCGTGAATGGTAATTGTTTTTTTTTTTTTTTTTTTTTGGCAAAGGAATGTGATTTGGATACTGTCATGTTTTGTCTTTGTTGGGAATGCAAATATCATGACATCATGATAAATTTGTGCAGTACTATGTCATGATATCTTTGATGATTGTGATGTTATATATATATAATATAAATATAATATATATATATATATATATATATATTATATATAATATATAATATCATATATATTATATATATATATATATTATATATATATATATATTCATATCGATATCTTTTTTGCTTCTGTGTCGACAATCCTCGTATATTATTTTATACTTCATTATATCTTGTACTCCCTATAAATAATTGGTTAGGGTTAATTATCACTATTCCCTTTTATATTTCAAGCCACAAAGAGAGGAAAACACATTGAGAACGTTTGAGATCGAGTGAATTCTTTGGGAGAATTACCAGTCTCTCATTGTATTTTGTTGATCTTCATAGTGAAACACATCATACCAGGTCGAAGACGTAACTATCACTATTAATAGTGAACCTCGTTAAATCTTTGTGTGTTCTTGTGTTGTCTTACTTGTGTGTTTATTGCAATTTGTTTGATTTCGACGTTTCGTTTATAACACTCAAAACAGGTGCATATAGCATTATTCCACTGTCTGTAGTAAAGTATAATTATAGAGCTCCTTCAAAAAAAAATTAACTACTCAAACTCCTGCATTCCACTAATTAAGCAGAATATCTCTTTCAACAGCAATTGAAACATAATGTAGTACAGTACTATTCAACTTTATGCATCTTCTTTCTACTGAACTAACTTGTGTTAGGTGAGGGGAGATAGTGGAATAATATACTTTTTTTTTTTTTGAAGAACCATGATATTCACCGTTGAGTTTAAATAAAGTAAGTCGTATGTATTTTCTCGTTCTCACCATATATTTTAAAATTAATTTTTTAACTTCAAAAATTTTGATACAATTAAATATCTAGTGCTCCGCCGTAATATAAAATGAATCTGTTGCATTGCACTAACGTGTGCTCAATTTTGCCTATGATTATTGTTATCACGTCATTATTAATTTAAACATCTATCTACAAAACATAGATAGAAAATAAAGCAATTCAAAACATTAATTTTTATTACAATAACCTTTATCTCAAACATTTTAGAAAGCTCAGAAAGTAATTAAAAGTAACAATAATGTTCATTATATTATTCAAACAAAATAATAATAATCAAAATCATAATTTATATTTCAATATAATGCGGATTACTTTTTAATTCTTAATTCTGACAATAGTTTGGTTTCCACTTTCCAGTTGAATTTCCTCAAGTGTTAAATGTAATAATTCTTAATTAATTAGCAACGTTCATTTCTTCCCAAAATGCACCACGACTGCACTTTAGCACCCACACAGACATTGCCGTAGATCAAATAATACAGGTTTGGTTTCACTCTTTTGCTAGCTAGCTCGGTACCAAATAAATTTGATATGAAAAATAATATAATTCAACTATAAAACAACTTTGTATTTATTTTAATTTTACAACAATATATTAATAAGTTTATATGTAGTTCTCACAAACTCGAAACTTTCCACACTTGTTTTACTGTCATCAACTATCTTACATTGTTCTCTGTTAATAATGTACAATATATTAGCAGGTTTCTTATACACATGTTGATTGCGAAATCTAACACCTTTTTTCTTTAGTGATGATATTAGAGCAAGGCGAACATGACCACTTTTGAGATATTTTTAGTAGATCGAAGTCGTGTGTCAATACTCGATAATTGTGAAAAAAAAATATAGCACGCAGTTAAAATAAAATACAAAGCGAGGCAGTATTTAATCATCAATTCGTTTTATACTAGCTATATGTCTTGACAATCCATATACATGGGTTATTAATTTATTCTTATCATTTCTTCGTCATATTTCTCCATTATCAAGAATTAAACACTCTCGCGCCAGTCCAATGAAGGAGTACTTCCTTCATTTTATAAAGGTGACAACTAATACATTTTCACGTATTTCAATAAAAATTTTAACAATGTAAACGAGCAAATTAATCAAAATAGTTAGTTTCAACACAATGAAATTAAAATCTCATTCTCCATTGTGTTAAAATTACATTTAATTTGATTAATATAATTCGATCGTTTATTTACGACATAGTTAAATATTTTCTTGGAAATACGTGAAAATTCAATTGAGCAGTTGAAGTATGGCTTCAATGACTGAACTTCTTATCCCATGGGGATTTAGGTAAACTCCATTTGCTGGTTAATCCTTATGGAAATCAAGATAAGTGTCCAAGCTTTGTTTGAGAATGATAGGCTTACTAAAAAAGGTTCGAAGATTTTAGTATAGTATATTGCTAAGGAAAAATGACGACGTTGCAAGACTAAGGGAAGAATCGAGGCAACGTTAGTTGTTCATCGGCCAAGTCCGAAAGAAATAGAAAGAAATGGCTTAGCCAATGATGGATTGACCAAAAGATCTAAACCCCGGTCAGGCATCCTCGCCGGTTCTAATGAGAAAATTCCGTTCTTTGATCCCCGGGAAAACATTTCTATTGAGACAACTGCACTTAGTCAGTAACATACTTAGGCGATTGATTGATACTTATAAGGTGATACTACATATAAGATCTTAAATGTTAAATTATAGGCCTTATATCAGCCCCCATATTATTAATTTATCTAAAGACTAACAAAAATCATTCTATCATACGTCTTATATCAACAATTATTCAAAAAGAAAACGCAATTGTCGACAAAAAATATAACAAAAACATCAATCTTTTATTTAATTATTGTTAATCTTAATTAGATTATATATTATTAGTATGAATTTCTTTTCATAGTTGGACTACGTTATTATAACTTATTAGAAGCAAAATCAACATCTAGATCCATGCAATTTGTACGTATTTGAGACGATAAAGTATAATAATATTTTTTTATTGGCAAAATGGATTTGCTTTGATGAGGTTGTGGGCGAAGATTGGAGAAGATCTTGCTAACTTGTGAGATGTGGTAAACTTTTTGTCAACATAATTTTTATTAAATGGAGAAAATTCCACTAATTAAAGTGAAGTGCATTAAGCAAATAATTAATTAATAGAAAAGCCAAGAAATTAGGTAAAAATRGACAACATTATTAGGGCTTAAGTGGAGCGAAATGCAGTGCCATTTGGGGGACACATGCCTCCTTTTAAACTAAGTCATTGGCATAATGTCTTGTTATTATTGTGACAAACATATACTTCCCTTCCAATTTCAAAAGATCATGTGATCGATTTCTATCTCGATCCTTGTGACTCTCTTAGCACCAAATTGATATTTTAATACAAATTAATATCCATGCAATCACATATTCACAGGCGTGCAAGTTGGGGGATAGGCCATCTTAATTAGATCACGGAAGAATAAGTGTTCGGACGACCCAAGTTTGTACATTGAGGTACTAGCTATCTCTACGTGTGGTTCCTTTCTTAACTTTTTATGAAACCATATAAAATTTAAGGGTAAAACGAGATCTAATAAGCGGAACAATTTTTTTTGGAGTACTCGCTCTATGATTTTTTTTATATTTTTTTTTTGAATTGGAAGAAATTTGTCAGATTTCCATCATATATATTAGCTTATTAATTCGTCTAAGGATGTGGTTAAATTTTTGGGGGGAAATAAGACAGTGTCAGGAAAAACATCGATCACCATTTTATTTGATGTCTAAAGAACGAACAAAGTGTATAATCCACGAAAAATATGTAAAACAAGTTTGTATTTCTTCAAATTAAAATCATTATTTCGTACATAATGTCTCCATTATCGACAATATTGCGGCCTTAGTGTCTAGTTTAAGAGAAAGATTGTTAAATCAATTTAATAGAAACAATTTCCTAATAAAAAAGAAGTTGTCATATACTCATATATATAAAAAAATTCCAAAAGTGGTCAATGTAGTAGTACTCCGTCGTATACTAAATTGCTTTATAGTTTATATATAATGCTTTATAACGAAGTATATAATTGTATATTCAACAATTTTCTTAATCTCCAATTTTTTTTAATTTTATTTTGCTTTAATTTTCTTACTTGTTTGTTAATTATTTTTTTTATAAGGAATTCAAGCGTTGACCTGACTTTATATATCTTTAGAATATTTGCTATTCTTTGCCCAATCATAATAATATATTTAACTGGCCCCTTACCTTTGCCCTCTTTTTGACCGTTTGTAATTTAACCCCAATACTTGGTTGCTAAGACAAAGAATTGAAGTACACACTTGTAATTATGTTGTCGTCATTTGCAGTGAAACTATGTACGTGTGCACATACAAGGAGAAGTGCATTGTTCCCTTAGCTTAGCTTGAATGTTTTCTGTTTTAGTAATGAAATATTTGTTTTTAAATTGCGGCCAACTGATTTTTCTAATCCACCATGCATGTATTTTCCCTCATGTTTTCCGTTGTAGTTTCTTGTCTTTTCATCTTTATTTTCACGAGACTTCCTTTTTGCATTTCATTGAATTTTTAACATGCGTTCTGCTTTTAATACCACGCACGTAATCTTTTTTTTTTAGGATGTTTATTTGAGAATTGAAGAAATAGTTTAAGTGTTTAGAGTTTCTCTTTCGATTTGATTCCAGCAGATTATGGGAAGAAGTATTAAATTAAATTCGATGTAATTACAAGATTGATTGGAAGCTATTTGTTCACATCACAGTATTAAATTCGATGTAATTGCAATTGTGAATAGTTATTAGCTTAGTCATCATGTGCAACTATAATTCTATACACATTATTTATCATGTGGTCTTGCATGATGCACTGTACTAGCTAGTAAGTACGATAGTGTACGTAGTAATGTAGTATTATAGAAATCACACACCGACAAACATGCATAGTTATTATTGGATTACAATAAGCAAAAGACATTATACTTCTAAAAACGAGTTTAAACTCTAAAGTAGATATGTCAAATGGGAAGTATGCAATTGTACAATGCACATTTTGTACACTCTCACTAAGAACATGTTGTCAAGTTAATCAACAATAATAATAAACGTAACTAATACGAAATGCAACATACAATCATGCATAAAGTACGTATATGCGAATTTCTTGTGTGCCAAAATTTAAAAAACGTTACGTAGCAAATCTACTTCATAATGCTTAGAAAACAAGTTTATACAATAATAATGCAAATACAATCATGCATTGATTGAGGTCTTTTGTCAAAAATTCAAATTTCTTATGTATCTTTCATTTCCACTTTGAATGATTAGAGTTTGACTTTTTATTTTGGGTGAGTTCTGTCTTTTCATCTAGTTAGGTCGGGTTAATTGACATAAAGCAAAGATTAAGCTAACGAACCCTATAAACTAACTTTAATTAATTTCTTTTTCAATTGTCGTTCGTTGAAAGCTTTAATTAGTTATATGTTTTCACGAGTAATAGATCAATTAACATGCGGGTTATTTTTACTTATCCCAACTTATCTGAGCTTATTTTAATTTGTGAGAACTATAATTTTCGAGGAAGGAACCATATGACTATTGTTTATGTTGATAAATAAGTAAAAAAAATTAACGAATATACTTGTAGTTAAACCATTCAGTCATTTGGGATTGTGCTTATGTACATGTGAGTTTTTGCATGAGACTATGAGAGTATCAACAAAATCCTGAAAAGTATTATAATGGATGTATTTTTTTGCATTTGAAGAAAAAAAAAACTCAATGAAAACACAAATTGGACGTTTCTTTTCGATTAAATTGATTGAAATATTGTGTAAAATCACAATAATTAAACTGGAAATAAGACTAAAATATTATGTATAAAATCACTTTAATTAAACTGAAAATAAGTCTAAATAACAAAATCAATATCAACTTGGTGCGAGCGACAATAAGGACAGTGATTGTCATTGGTTCCAGGAAAAAAATGAGTTGAAAGCAAAAGTTAAATTTAAAAGTTTAAACGACTTCTAGTCAACTTTACAAAAGGATGGGCGGGTTGCCGCTATTTGCTAATTTATTGCTCTAGAAAATTATATTGTAGACTAGTACAACATGAAGAAGAGATCTAATTAGATATTACTGATTAAAGTTATAACATATAGTCCTAGACCTCAACTATCAGCTTAAACTTTTGATTGAGATGGTCCGGTTAACAATTACTTGTAATAAGTTATAGTACTGTAGTAGTAGCAAGCATGTAATTAGTTTAATTTGCTTGATTCAATACTTAAGTTGCCGGCCTTTTCATTGAACCAATTTACTGCATATAATTTATTGAATTATATTAAGTTTAATATATATATTTGTTCATGAGCTCTTCAAGTATCAGTTTAAGTTTTTTGTTGAGATAATTCACTAACACAAAGTATTGTGAAATATGATACCGGAAAATTGACTATAACTTTAGCTTAGAAGAGATTGAATAACATGATTAATATTGTATAATGTATTACATACTATTTATTTTGTTGCAGTCCACAATTAAAAGAAGAAAAAAAAATAGGGTTTTGTTGGAAGAGAAAGAAGCATCAGTGTCCAGGTCCACAGACTAGTTCATAAGAAGCCAAAGATGTGATTATAATTAGCATAAAGTGATACGTGAAAGGACTTAATTAAAGCATGTTTCACTTTGTGTGTGTATTTTCACTGCTGATTAAAGATGCTTTAATCGTTTTCCTACTTTAGTGCCACTTAACAGAGAAACTAATGATTTATATTTCATGCAACGTTAAATCAAACGGGAAAACAACAAATAATAATTTAAAAAAGGATCACACCTTTAAGAATAATTAAACCAACCAAATTACTTTTTTTTTTTTTTAATAATTGCACCAATCTAAGGGCAAAGGGCCCCTTCATTCTTGTATTGGTTTTATACTTTACAGTAGCAAAACTTGTTTATATATATGATAACAACTGTTCTAAGTGTTTAGGTGGCAATGATATGTCCACGTATTTACATACATATATGATACCAAGTGACGATATTATAAGAGATGATATGCTTTTGTATTTGATTTTCGATATTGAATGATATCTATCATGTATATATAATGACATAATGTATTCATGTAACTTAACAATGTGTATTGATGACCTAGTGATCGGTTACTTAGAGACGTCGTCAATGGTGGGTTATTGTACGTGCCCGGCTTAACTAATAGTGGCACTAGCTAGCTCGCTGTTGTCGAGGCCACATAATGGAAGGAAGGTTGTCTAAATCACTACTTATTGGACCTTACTAAAGGCCCATCTTAGAATGGCCCATCAAAGAATTACAATTTATACAAGGTCAATTTTGTCGCAAATTATTAGGTGCAATCCCCTACCTAGCAAAATACAACCCCCCCTACCTATCTTATGTATCACATGATTTATTTCCCTCCCCCCACCTATCTCTCACGCATTGTTTAAAATAAATTAATTAATTAATTAATTAATTTAAAAATGTACAATCTCTCACGCATGGTTATTTATTAAATTATACATATATATTAATAACTACTTCCTATTTTGGCTGCCCACGTTTCCTGCTTTTACCTTAATTAAAAAACCTAAATATCTCTTTTTTTTTAAAAAAAAAAGAATTAGTTTTAAGATTAAGTAACAAACTATTCTCATAAGTCATACCCTATTTAACCTACCAAGCTATATACTCCGTATATTAGTGATGTCTTTTGATTAAAACTTTTTTTCCCTCTCTCTACACATAAAAAAATGCACATATCATGTTAAATTTTGATTTTAAAATATCGAACTATTGTACCTACGCTACGAGTAATTGAATTACGTTCAAGTAATTTAGGCGGATAATTGATCTTGTGGGYATTTCTTCAAACTAAAGGTATGATATTCAATTAAATTGTAGTATTATAGAGTTTTTTATGTGCTTTTAATATATCTACGATGAAACATATTTTATTAATGTATTATGATCATATTCTATATGTT
>SNQN01002925.1:0-21902 GCA_008642245.1 Bassia scoparia
CTTAAGTTTCATCTTAAGATGCAAGTTTACATTAGACACTTTCTAATTGCCTTTTCAAATTGCCCTTGATTATAAACAAATAATTATTTATTAGTTAAATTTACAATTTGTGTCTTCCACTAGAATAAATTATAGATAAATAATGTGTATTGATTTGGTGCTTCACTACTCAATTTGTCAATAAAGACACTCTTTTTATAACATATCATCTCACTATTATGTCATGTATACTACTCAATTTCAGATTTTTTATACTTTGAATTTAGGAATAATCAAATTAAATCACACAGCGTATTATATGTCAATAATCGCTAAGTTAATAGACGTTACAATTATTCCATATCATGCTTGAATCAAAATTTGTTATTGTTGTAGGCTTGAAGCATGAGTGAAGTTCTTGGTATAATGGGGTCATTGCTATAATGAAGATTGACATGTTTTCAGTGCTAACATAGCAAATATTGGCTGTTGACCAACTTAATGGTGAATATTTTAAAAGATTAGTAGATTCCATAAGATTCTTACCTAACTTTGGGATAATTGGTGTACATATTTTATTAACATTTGCATTAAGTAGAAATTAGATGAAGTGTGACAGTTGATAGTCACAAAATTGTGCAGAATACATATGGTACAAACGACAAAGCAGTAGCATTGAGAGTAACAAGAAAAAGATTATAGTACTAATAATAAGTTAAATACCAAATAATTAACAAATTAATTAAAAAATAGCAAATAGTAGATGTTGTTACAAGAGTAACGATAGGTATGAGGTGGAATACAAGGGGTGACAAGGCTCTCCCTAGTCACGCCTGACGTGGAAATCGAAAGATTAAAGATGAAACGTCGAGAGGTTGTGAAACCAGAAATGCTCTCGACCTATGGACCTCTGTACTGGATGACTCTCGACTGAATAGCCTCTGGACTGAATAGGCTCTGGACTGAAATAGCTCTCGACCACAGGGCTCTCGTTCAACCTGAAACAAAGGAGATAATCTATCGATTATCCCCCCTCCGATGCCTAAGTCAGACACTGAATGAAATGAGGTAAAAAGTAAGAAAAGTGGGATCAGAGAATCTCCCTTTTTGGTGTAAGGAATGTCAGAGAATTGACTTATGTGAGGGGTCTGAAACGACGTAAATTGGGAACAGTGCAATAAATGGGGTATTTATACTGTTCCCTGAATAGTGGGCTTGGACTTAATTTACCATATGAGGCCCATGTTTAGGTTACTAGGGTTTCCCTTTTTAGGGTTAATTCCCTAAGTAGCCTCCATCATTCATCAGTAAAATTATTCTCTCATCAGAGTAGATTTTTGTACACATGGCGTGTTTTGAAGGGATACAAGTCACCCCTATTATCATGCTTACGTGGCCTTTTATAGGGGCGCCACGTCACCCAAATCAGATCCAGGTGGCATCCAACTAGGATGCCACATCATTTGCCCCTCAAATTGAGTCAAACCATCAAGGTTGACTCGATTTGGGAGCATTTCGGCGGGAAAAAACGAGTGGTTGATATCCAGTTTCAAACCTGGTATCACCGGTTTATTTACCCTGGATGACTGGTGGGTGGGTGAAGAATTTTTACCCACCTATATAAGCTTTTGGAGGAGAGAGAAAATTCACATTTATTGCTGTTGCTCTGCCTTCTCTCTTCTTTCTCTCTCTAGATTTTACCATTTTACCGTTTTACAGTTTCTGGCTTTCGACGTTCCAATTTGCACACATTTTTAGTCCGACGAGAAGTTCCTGCTAGCCAACGATCAATCTTGCTTTAATCAGGTACCTTTTTCCCTTACTTTGCTTTTTATTTTTTCTGTCTTTGTGTGCTACCCATCGAAAGAGTGATGCCCTTTAAGATGGGTGTTGGGGGTACCATCAAACCCAGACCAACATCAAAATCAAGGAACACCTATATTGACTGTCTATCATCGTTCTTGCCTCACAGATCACGAATCTCAAAGAATGGCAAGAACGAAGCAAACCAGACGACTCCCATCTGGGGAACACGTCACCATATCAGTCTCGCCTTCCGAGCTGGTGCCTTATACAGAAGGACAAGAGGTACCTCCTCCAGAGACATCGAGTCAACCCATCATAACTTCAACCCTGGAGGACGACGAAGATGCGCCGAGAGGTCCTTTCAGGCAGACTGTTTCCTCTTCTAGTGACGAGGAGGAGCTGTCATCAGAGGAAGATGTTGGACCTTCCCAAGTTCCTGCCGAGAGAGCCTCCAAAAGTGACTCATCGTCATATGGAGATGAGTCATCCAGTGATGATTCGGATGATGAGACCTCAACTAGTGGCAGTGAGGATTCGTCGGGGGAGGAGATACATACATCTGCCCAGGAACCCCCCAAGATACTTGACCTGTACGTGGCAAAGGGTAAAGAAGCTCCCGACAATGTTAAAATCTCACATGCTGTCCACGAGAAGCTAACCTGGTTAGCAACCACTCTTCGACATGATTTTTTATTACCCAATCGACAGAAGTTTGTCGTTCCTGACGTTGGGGAAACAATCTTGGACTGCGCATATGGCTATCATCCCCTTTACTTGGAGGTACTGGATTATAGGGTTCGTCCTCCATTGAATAAGTTTTATGGAAAAGTACTTCGTTTTTATGGGATCGACATCTGTCAGCTGACTCGCAATTCCTTCCTTCATACCTTAAATTACTTGGTGGTATGTGCTGTAAAAAACTGGGCTCCTTCGGTCAATGTCTTCGTTCACATCCATTAGATGAGTCGAAACCCCAGGTGCAAGTGGGGGTGGTTTAAGATTGAACATGCCAAAGGCAAAGTGACCGTCTTTGACAAACCCAACAAGGCGAGTCCTTGGAAATCTCAATTTCTATTCTTCGAGATTCCTCGGTTTTGTGAGCTTTCAGATGCTCAAAAGCAACACATACACAGTGTTTATAACCAATGTGCCAGCACTTCTCCAAAGTTAGGGGCAATCGGTGTTCGAGACCTGGATCCTCTCACCTTTGAGGAAAAACAACAGGTGGGGTATTTTCTTGAGAAGAAAGACCCCTCGAAAGTAATCCCAGTGGATCTTTGGAAGAAGAATCCCAAGACTAGGAAGCCGATTCCAGAAAAAATTCCCAACAGTTGGGTACCTCTCCACTATTGGTATAGGGACCCTTTATTTCTCGAAGCCTTCCAACTCGTTGCTGTGAACGACGGGGCTCGAGGTAGTAGAATAGGCTGCATATCTGTTATTCGACTGTTTTTATTTATCAATCACTTAACCTTTTCATTTGTCTTATTGCAGATGTTGCTCGTAAGAAGTTGCCACTAAAGAAAAAAGGCATGGACGACTTGGAGTATTTTGCTGAGCTTAGACAAAGTCGGGTCATGACTCCTGACGAGAAGAAGAAGGAAAACAAGGTATATCTCTCGACATGTTTGTTTTATTCAAATCCTTCGTCCATCTCCATTTTTCGACTAACTTTTACTTAAAGTCGAGAGTGGAGATGGGTATTTTACAAAAGTCTTTTTATTGACTGTTTCGTCATTTTAACTTAGTCAAAACAAGTTGAGACCCATGACTTGTCTCTTTTTCAAAGTCAAAGAGATGTTTCATCGAGAACTTATGTCTCGGTGTTATGCTCCAAAGTCGAGGGGGGAGATGGGTATTTTACGTCGGTCTTTTTTGGACGAGACCTTCTTACCCATGTAAAATACGCATCTCCTGACTCGACTAATCAAGTTGAGTCAAAAGTGCCGAGTCCTAGGATTCGATTCTTCTGTTAAGTCGAAGACGGAGATGTGTATTTTACTAAGGTGCGTTTCTGGACGAATCCTTGCACCTTTCGTAAAATACACATTTTCTATTTCGACAGGTTTAGTGTGTCGAAAGGGTTGTCTTAGTCGAAGTCTTTGCTTCGACAAAACGTATAACAGACGAGAAGGGAGATGTATATTTTACTAAGGTACGTCTCTAAACAAAACCATGTATCCTTAGTAAAATATACATCTCCTGCTTCGACATGTTTAGTTTGTTGAGAGGAGTATTTTAGTCGAAAGCTTTGCTTCGACGAGTCGTCTATAGGACGAATAGGGAGTTGTGTATTTTACTAAGGTTCATCTTTGAACGAAACCTCTTATCCTTCGTAAAATACACATCTCCAGTTTCGACAGATTTAGTTTGTCGAAAGGAGTATTTTAGTCGAAAGCTTTGCTTCGACGAGTCGTCTATAGGACGAATAGGGAGTTGTGTATTTTACTAAGGTTCATCTTTGAACGAAACCTCTTATCCTTCGTAAAATACACATCTCCAGTTTCGACATGTTTAGTTTGTCGAAAGGAGTATTTTAGTCGAAAGCTTGCTTCGACGAATCGTCTATAGGACGAATAGGGAGTTGTGTATTTTACTAAGGTTCATCTTTGGACGAAACCTCGTATCCTTCGTAAAATACACATCTCCTGCTTCGACATGTTTAGTTTGTCGAAAGGAGTTCTTTAGTCGAAGGCTATACTTCGACAGAGTGTATGTAACTCGAATGGGGAGATGTGTATTTTTCAGGGGTGATTTTGGTCGAGACCTCCTTACCCTTGTAAAATATACATCTCCTGACTCGACATTTGTAGTTAGTCGAGTCATGTGATGTCGAATCCTAGGATTCGACTCTTCTGTAAAATCGAAGAGGGAGTTGGCTATTTTACAAAGGAATGGTTTGACGAGTCCAGGTATCCTTTGTAAAATACACATCTCTTGATTCGACATGTATAATTTGTCGAAAGGATTATTTTAGTCGAAATCTATGTTTCCACTCTTTATATATGTATATTTTTCAAAGACTGGTTTGGTTGAAAACATCCTACCTTTGCAAAATATACATCTCCAGATTCGACTTATTTAGTCAGTCGAATCCTTAACATCAGATCTTGATTTTGACTTGTTTGTAAACTTGATTATCCACATTTTGGCTAAGTACTTGAATTTCCTTTTGCAGAAAAAGCCTTCGAGGGTGGCAAAAAGTAGGGCTGATCAACAACCCAGTTTCAAAAAATCAAAGGGTCAAGATGACCCAAAAAAGAAAGATGGCGAGAGAGGATACTCCGTGATGAAACGGAAGGAGAGATCCTCGACTGCTGGGGATGAGTCGAGACCCCATAAATCAAAGAAGACCAAGCACCAGGACGTCGATGTTGTTACTGTCGACGAACCTGCGTCCCCTCTCGACCCCTTTGATGCAACGGATCCTCCAATGAGGACTTCATCTGCTCAACAATTGATAGCTGCTGAGGAAGCGAGAAAGAAGAAGAAGAAAAAATCTAAGCACCAAGGTTCCTCTTCTCTGCCTCCTGGGGACGGCGAGAAATCGGCTCAAGAATCGCTCTTTCAGCGAATGGGCGAAGTGGTTCATACCCGACGAGAGGGTAAGGAACCAATGACCCAAGAGGAGCTCCAACAAGAGGGAGCTGTGGACGAGGAGGGGGACATGGACCCCGAGAGGCTGCAGGAGATAGAGGATTACAAGAACCTCTATCATATCCCTTTCGAGAATGCCATTATGGTCCAAAACTTCGAGGACATAGACCTGCAGGCCTTCGCCGATAACCCAGCTGCGGAGCCTCCACTTATCATCTCCAACCCAGAGAAGGGGACAACCCCCATAATGCAGAGAAAGATCCCAGACTTGAATCTGGCAAAGGGGTTTTATCGTTTCTTTCGTCAAAGAAACGCCGAGCTTGAACGAGAGCTTGAGGAGGATGAGAAGAAGGACGAAGACTACATCGAGGAAGAGGGGGAGTCGTCTCTGGGGGACTCCAAGAAATTCAGCTGGAAGGAGCATCGGAGCATGCTCTCGGAAATCACCGGTCTCATTCCCAAGGCTTATCGGGACACCCTTCAAGGCTGCGACAAGGGTTATGTCGGACCCTTCTTTGGTCTCTTCATCGAGGTGAGTGTGTATTTTACAAGTATACTTAGTCGTTTCCTGCAAAATCTTTATTAACTCTTTCGTCTTTTGTTTGTAGGGTCTAGCCAGACTGGACACCTTTGTTAGGAAGGCCAGAGAAGACCGTCGAGAGGCCAGAAGGGGCTTCGCTTGTCAACGGAGTGCCAAGGACTACATAAAGCAGCATACAGAGCTGATCATTGCTGAGAGGCAGTACGCCCATGACATGATGGCCACTCGACTGCATGACCTGAACTACTTGTATGGCGTTGCTTTACAAGTAGTTCTCAAGATGAAGAAGGAGAAAAAAGCCCTTGCTTAAGCCAAGGAAGCCCTCGATGCAGAGATGGAGAATCGAGTCAAGGAGGAGGTCTCGAAGAGATTGGAGGCGGAGGTCTCAAAAAAGGTGGCAGCCTACAAGCAATCTGTCGAGGCTGACCTCAAGGCTAAGAAGGACCGAGCAACGAAAGCTGAAGGAGAAGTTGCGACCCTCACCCTAGCTCTCTCTGAACTCAAAGTGGCCAACAGAAAAGCTAAGGCCCAAGGCTTCAAGGACATGCGAGAAATGGTTCGCAAAGCTTGGTCTAAGCTGCCGAGGCGTCTGAACTTAATGTGTTTCGAGGAGCGTATCGACAGACAGCTTGACGAGGCCATGCATGCTGCTCGTAAACTTAAAGCCTAGCAAGACGGTTCGTCCATCGAAGATCTCCCTCCTCCATATTATAAATGCAATGCCTTGGAGTTTGAGTCCAGTTCTAAAGAAGAAGAAGCCGAAGGCTCTGGCTCATCCTCAGAAGATGATGGGAATGCTGCCCAACAAGCTAAAGGTGGTGATGCCCAAGCATCTCAAGAAGTCGAGGGGCAAGGCAAGGACTCGGCAGCTGAAGAGAAGGAGTCGACAGTTGACAACTAAATTGCTTTCTGATGCCTTCTAATGTATTTTGAACAATTTCTTGTTTCGTTTGGTTGTAACTTGAATATTTTCACTTGCTGTTATACTTTCTGCTGAATATTTCTGACAAGGTGATGTTTTCGTTTTGTCATAAGACAGACGAGTCACTGTTGTCTTTGCTTTAATGAGTCCGCATCTGATCTTTTATGACTTGTATGATTGCTTACTTGCCAGATATCGATTCGTTGCTTGCTGAAAATTTTCAATTTCAAAAAATATTAAACAACCTTATCAAACTAGGCACCTGTATTGCCCCAAATTTTTACAAGTGACGAGACATCACAACTTTTTTTTGAAAAAATGTAAGTCCATATTATTAATCACCAAAAAACAAAATACATAACACACAAGGCCAACAACAAACAGAAAAGGCCCTAAAGTGGGGAGCTATAAGCATCATTGCCAAGACTTATGCGCACCTTCTAGGAAGAGTCACACAAGCCAGGCCACTCATCTGCAGCTCCTCACCTAACAAACCGAAAACATACTACAACTGATGCAAAAAAACAGCATCCTTCCTAGTCAAATTCCTAGACAAAGTAAGCTCAGCTTTACACTTTACATTGTTTATCAGAGTAAGAATCAAAGCATCTGGGCTAACAAGGCATCCATTCCATAAAGCATTGTTTCTCTGTATCCAAATACCATACACCAAAGCATTAAGACAAGCAAAAACTATTTTCCGTCTCAAGCAGCCCTTAACATTTTTCATACACCACTTACCACTATGGTGTAAACTCATCCAATTACCTGCAACATTAAGCCTCCGCTGCCAGTGCAAGACACATTGTTTACTGTAATCACAACCATAGTATAAGTGAGAAATAGACTCAGGCTCTTGCTGGCACAACACACAAAGGTGATCAACCTGCATCCCAATTCTCAACAGCTTATCCTTAGTTCGCAATTTACCATGAATTGCAATCCAAGAGATAAAAGCATGCTTAGGAACACTAAGTCGAGACCAAATCCATATATCCCACCAAACCTTTGTCCCCTCACCTTTCAACCACAAATAACCAGAAGTAGGAGTGTAACCAGTAGTCTTATCAGCTAGCCATACATTCCTTGCAAAACCAGGCTTCATTTTATCTTTAATCCGGCATAATTCCTTCCAAGCCCAACACGCAGAAGAAGGAGCCACATATCCCCACCAATCTGCTCCCTTCAGATAAACATGGTTAACCCACTTTATCCAGAGAGAGTCCTTCCTGTTCGCTACATGCCAAATGTACTTAGCAAGCATAGCCAAGTTCCACAGGTAACAATCCTTTAAACCCAGCCCACCATTAGCTTTAGACCTGCACAACAAATCCCAGGCCACAAGACAACCATTATGATTACTCGGGTCCGCATTCCAAATGAAATTCCTACACATAGCCGCAATAGCATCCAACACTTTCTTGGGAATAAGAAAAATTGTAGCCCAGTATGAATGTAGAGTAATAAGAACCGAGTTAACCAACTGAACCCTAGCAACATAAGAAAGATGTCTTGATCCCCACGTTCTGATCTTTGCACCAATTTTCTCAGTTAAGATCATACAATCAGAACAAGAAAGCTTTTTTGAGGAAATATTGATTCCAAGATATTTAAAAGGCAAGGCTTCCCAATTAAAGCCAGTTTGACTGTTAATGCTCTGAATATCCCCAGGGGACACATTACAAGTATAAAAAGCCGTTTTACCTGCATTAGCCACAAGCCCAGACGCAGCTGAAAAAGTAGCCAAACCTCGGAACATAAGCATAATAGAATCCATACTCCCATGACAAAACATAATCAGATCATCCGCGAAAATCAAATGATGAAGCTTTAAACGCCTGCATCTACTATGGAATTTGAAAAGAGGATTAGTGGCCATGGTGTCAAGCACTCTGGATAAATATTCCATACAAATGACAAAAAGAAGAGGAGACATCGGGTCCCCTTGCCTCAACCCTTGCTTGCCTTGGAAAAAGCCATGTGTAGAGCCATTAATGCATATAGAGAAAGAAGGAGAAGAGACACAAGTCATAATCCAATGAACAAACTGAGTAGGGAACTTGAGATACACCAGCATAGCCTTCAAAAATGACCAATTGACTGAGTCATATGCTTTCCTGATATCAATTTTAATCAAACAACTAGGAGGACTAGCCTTCCGATTGTAGTTGTGCACCAGATCTTGAATAATACAAATGTTATCAACAATGTGCCTACCTTTAACGAATCCAGCCTGAGATGGGTTAATAAGCTCAGGAAGCACTAAATTCAGCCTTTTAGCAAGCAGTTTAGATATGCATTTATAAATGGTATTACAACATGCTATCGGCCGAAACTCAGTCACATCCCTAGGGTGAGAAACCTTAGGGATCATAGTCAATTTAGTAGCATTAATTTGCTTAAGCAACTTCCCTGTTCTGAAAAAATCCAAAACAACAGCAACAATAGTATCACCAATAATAGGCCAAGAAGCTTTAAAGAACTTACTATTATAACCATCAGGCCCCGGAGCCTTAATATCTGGGATAGAAAACAAAGCTTCCTTAACATCAGCGGCACTAAAATCAGCACACAAGAGCATAGCCTGATGATCAGAAATTACAGGGCCCCTACTGACAATCTCATCTTGAACTACAATAACCTCATGAGCTTGCCCCAACAACTTAGAGTAAAACTCAATGAAAGCCGAAGCAATACCCTCAGTACTATCCCGAACCTGTCCATGCATATCATTTATCTGATAAATGGTATTCTGATAAGTTCGCATTTTAATGGCTTGATGAAAAAGACTAGAATTAGCATCCCCATCTTTCAACCAAGACAGTTTAGCTCGCTGCCTCAACCAGTCAGCATACTTGCTCCGAGTGGACACATAAACTTGCCTTGTCTCCTTTTCTATCATTTGCAACCATGGATCTTGAGGAAATTTGTGCAAAATTGTTTGCACTGCACTAAGCACCTGTTCAGCTTGAGTCATTTGAGCCTCCAAATTCATGGACCCATTAGTCATTTGCTTTAAAACCATCTTCAATTCCTTTAACCTCTGACACACTTTAAACATGGGGACACCAGAAATCTCCATACCCCAAATCTGCTGTACCTTAGCTAGAAATTCATCATGTTGAGTCCAATGATTAAAAAACTTAAAAGATCTTCTAGCAGTTACAGGGTTCTGCTCCATATGAATAACACAAGGGCAATGATCCATCTCACCTTCAGGGATGAAATAAGCATAAGCCTTAGAATACAAAGCAATCCACTCCGGATTCACCAACACACGGTCAATTTTTGTAAAAACTCTACCATCCCCCGATTGCTTGTTA
This sequence comes from Bassia scoparia, assembly GCA_008642245.1. NCBI lineage: Eukaryota > Viridiplantae > Streptophyta > Magnoliopsida > Caryophyllales > Amaranthaceae > Bassia > Bassia scoparia. The sequence goes on from SNQN01002925.1 coordinate 10,169, forward strand.
GTCCAAGTAAACACAGCTCCTTTTCCATGCATATCTACCAAAGAACAACTATTAACACAATTCCTAAAGGGAACAGTCTCATGCGGCAAAACAGGAGAACCAATTCTCTCATCATCAAAGAGAACATTATTAAAGTCTCCACATACTATCCAAGGCTTAGACTGAGAAAAACTAGGAAGAAGACTCCACAATAAAGCCCTCTCTGTAGGATCATTAGACCCATAGACAAAAGTACACTGAAAAGCCACCTTAGATCCAATATGGACAACATCCAAATGGATACATTGAGATTCCACAGACAACACATTAACCTGGAACACAGAATCCAACCAAAGGATCAAAATCCTTCCCCCTTTACAGGTAGAAAAATTAGACACACAACACCAACCATCACAAAGGAACTGATAAATTTTTGCAAAATTTTGAGGTTTTATTTTCGTTTCTAACAAACCCAAAAGTCCAATTTTATTATTATGCAGAAAATCCCTCACAATCCTCTGCTTCTTGGAACCATTAAGGCCCCGGACATTCCAGAAAGCCACTCTATCCATTCCCTTGAGGGGATTTGTTTACAGTAGCCTCCACTACAACCTCACCTACATATAAATGCTCCGGTAGTTGTAGCACCTCACCACCACTTTGATTCAATGCCATATCAGCAGCAGGTCGTTTATTCTTCTTCCTAGATACCACCACTTGCCATTCTCCCTCAGCCTTATCAGCGTGCAACTCCTTAGCTGGGCCCACCTTCGATGGAGAGTCCATAACAGGAACCACTGGAGGAACCAAAACAGAAGCCACAGGAACAGGTTCTGGAACCTTGGGTTTCCACACCATTTTCCCTTGCTTCCTACATCTCTCCTTCTCATGTCCAAGAGCCAAACAATTCATACATTTCACAGGTTTCCACTCATACTTAACCTCCTGAGTCACCAAAATTCCTTTCTCATTGATAAACTCAATAGTGTCAGGCAATGTGTCCCCTAGTTCCACTTCCACAAGATACCTTGCATAGGCCAATCTATCCCTATTTTGAGTAGCTTGATCTGGCTTGATAGCAATCCCAATCAGTTCCACAATCTTCGCCAAACACCCAGACCCCCAGTATTTGACCGGTAAGTCCGGTAATTGCACCCAGGTAGCAATAGTTGCCTTCGCTGGTTTGGAGAGGTCCATATCATCTTCCCATTGTCGCACAACCACAGGCTTCTTATCAAACAAAAGATGAGCAGTAGCAAGGGCTTTACTGTGAGTCTCAAAATTTAGAAACCGTACAACAAAAACCCCTTTCTGAACCATAATCACCTTATCTACATTATCAATCCCCCATATTCTCTTCACAAAACCTTCAAACACTTTTGGATAAGGGTTGCCTCCCATCACAAAACATACCACTGCTAATTGCCAATAGTCTAATTCATCTTGCACATCATCTACTGACAACTTAAGGGGTTCATTAGTCACCTGATGGGATACAATAGGAGTTGTGCAATTTGTTTGAGTTACAATGGGCTTAGTCACCTGAGTAGCTACAACACCAGGAGTATTGCAATTGCCAGCAACAGCAGCCGAAATCTTCAAATTACAAGCAGAATCCAAAACAGATGGTAAACAATTACCTCGAGAAGTCGACGAAGCACCACGAATACCAGAAAGCCACTCGCTAAGCTGGGACTTCTTCCTCGAACCTTCAATCAATTCTGTAACAGAATCATCAGCCGATAAAATGCGCTCATCATCTAACGCTTCGCAATCCACCATTAAAATTCGATCCGCCATTTCCGAGTGAGTCTGCAATTGAGCCTTCGATTGAGTCGTAACCTTCCCATTCGATTGAGTTTTCTCACAATTAGACCTGTGATTTCCCCTAGTCGAGGGTTTCCGTCCTCGCTTCCTTGCCATGGCAACCGATAATGGAGGGGAAGAGAGGAGAAAAACCTAGAGAGAGAAAACACACTTTATTTAAGTTTGTTTTTGAGACATCACAACTTAGTCTCTTGATCTCAGCAAAATGTCCAAGATTAAATGATTTAAGAAATGTTGATTGACTTAAGACCCATAAGGGGTGTTAAGTCAATCAATACATATTGATTGCCCTTAATCTTGGATGTTTTGCCCTAAGCTTTTTGCAAACAGCACATTTTATCAATCAACATGTTGATTCTGTCGAAAAACTCTTTCGTCGATATGGGTAACCTATCGAACTTGGTTATGTCGAGAACCCTTATTTCGACTTAAATATATTGAAAGAGTAAAATATACATCTCCACATTCGATCTCTTAATTTAATCGAATCAGAAACGTTTAATAGTTGAGCTAAAGTTAGTAAAATATACATCTCCAGATTCGATGTTTTAATTTTATCGAATCTTACTAGCTCTACCTTGGTCGAAGTGAAGTGAGGTAAGGTTTGTAAAATACCCATCTCCCGACTCGACCATTTATTGTGGACAAAATATCAAAGTTTACTTGAATCTTAATATTGATTGACTTAAGACCTTATAGGGGTGTTAAGTCAATCAATCATACTGATTGCCCTTAAACTTGGATATTTTGCCCTATTGTTAAGGAATTGTCGAATGCCCTACAATAAAGGCCTTTCGACTGCCTTTTAGGAGAAAGACTTATGTTAATTGCCCTATAATAAGGGTCTTTCGACTGCTTTTTAGGAGAAAGACTTATGTAAATTGCCCTATAATAAGGGTCTTTCGACTGCTTTTTAGGAGAAAGACTTATGTTAATTGCCCTATAATAAGGGTCTTTCGACTGCTTTTTAGGAGAAAGACTTATGTAAATTGCCCTATAATAAGGGTCTTTCGACTGCTTTTTAGGAGAAAGACTTATGTAAATTGCCCTATAATAAGGGTCTTTCGACTGCTTTTTAGGAGAAAGACTTATGTTAATTGCCCTATAATAAGGGTCTTTCGACTGCTTTTTAGGAGAAAGACTTATGTTAATTGCCCTATAATAAGGGTCTTTCGACTGCTTTTTAGGAGAAAGACTTACGTCCATTGCCCCTAGATTGGGGACTTGAGATAAAAAATTAGAAGAATTGTCGAATTCTATTTATTTAGAAGCTCGTAGCTCGATTACATTTGTCACTTACTCATACGTAAAACTTTTGAAGATTATCAGTGTTCTAGGTTCTTGGTAATGACTTGCCTTCCATGGTCTCAAGCTTGAATGTGCCCTCCCTTAAAGCTTCGACGATTTTGTAGGGTCCCTCCCAGTTGGGGGTCAATTTCCCATCTTCCTTATGCCTGCCAACGACTTCCATTTTTCGCAAAACCAAGTCACCCACCTTGAGCTGTCTCTTGCCCACTCGCTTGTTATACTCCCGTGACATTCGTAACTTATAGAGCTGTTGTCGGAGTAAAGCATTGCCCCTTGTTTCTGGAATCAGATCCAAGTTGTGGCGCAAGGCAGACCAATTAGCCTCTTCGTCATATAGCATGACTCTCAGTGTAGGTTCATATATCTCAATAGGGAGGACAGCTTCCGACCCATAGACAAGCATAAACGGTGTTTCACCCGTAGAGCCTTTCACTGTGGTGCGAATTGACCAGAGCACATTAAACAATTCTTCAGCCCATAGACCTTTAGCATGGTTCAATTTCTTCTTTATGCCTGAGACAATAGTTTTGTTAAATGCTTCGACCTGCCCGTTAGCCTGTGGATGTGAACCAGAAGCAAAGTGCCCTGCTATTCCAGCATTCTCCAGCCATTCCCTTAGTTTGGTACACTCAAACTGAGGACCATTGTCGAAGACTATAGATCGGGGCACACCAAACCTGGTGATAATGTTTTTCCAAATGAAATTCTTAATATCTGAAGTTTTGATGCCCTTCACTGGCTCAGCTTCGACCCACTTAGTAAAGTAGTCGACAGCGACTATGACATACTTTCGTTGCCCTGAAGCTTGAGGGAACGGTCCCAAAATGTCCATGCCCCATTTGGCGAATGGTAATGGATATAGCACGGGAGTTAACTCATTCGGAGGTCGACGAGGTATGTTGGCATGGATCTGACACTTGACACATTTCTTTACCAATTCTTGAGCATCCTTGCGAATCGAGGGCCAGAAATAGCCAGTCCGAAGAGTCTTCTCTGCAAGTGCCCTTGCACTAATATGTGACCCACAATATCCCTCGTGCACATCAGCCAACAACTCTGCACCCTTTTCTGGAGTCACACACTTCAACAACGGGTGACTATAGGACTTCTTATATAACTGCCCTCTCTAGAGAACAAACCAGGAGTCCCGTGTTTTGACATATTTTGCCTCTAGTGGATCAGATGGGAGAGTTCCATTCACCTTATACTCGACGATAGCATTCATCCAGGTGTTACTTCTGTCAATGAAGTTTAACTCTTCAATATCGTCAATACTCTTTGTTTGCTTAACTTCCCAAAAGACTGTTCGAGGGGTGTTCCCCGTTGTAGAGCTGGCCAATTTAGAGAGAGCATCCGCCTGATTGTTCTCGGACCTCGGCACTTGTAGCAATAAAAAGCTATCTAATTCCTTGATTTCTGCCTTGACCATTTCCATATACTTCAACATGTTCGAATCTCTGGCCTCAAACTCTCCATTGACCTGGCTGACGATCAGTTGAGAGTCGGACATGGCCTCGGCGTGCCCCTGCAGCCTTGCACATTTTAATTCCTGCAATCAAAGCTTCATATTCTGCCTCGTTGTTGGTAGCCTGAAAATTAAACTTCATCGCATACTCGTAAACATCACCCTCTAGAGAGCGAAACTGAATACCTGCCCCAAAACCATCCTGAGTGGCTGACCCATCGACGCATAACTTCCAGACATTCGGTACTCCCTCTGGCTGAGGGGGTTTGGTTAGCTCGACGATAAAATCAGCCAATGCTAGCCCCTTGATTGCCCTTCTGGGCTCATAAACTATGTCAAAACCATTCAACCAGATGGCCCATTTCAGCATCCTACCGGAAGACTCCAATCGAGTAAGAGAGTCTTTGATCAGTTGATCTGTATATACCACAATTTTATGGGCAGCAAAGTAAGGTCGAAGCTTTTGACTTGCCTTTGAGCAAGGCGAGCCCAAACTTTTCTGGCGTGGGGTATCGGATTTCAGCACTTTGTAACACATGGCAGATAAAATACACAAGGAGTTGAACACCCTCCCTTTCGGCTACCAAAACGGCAGAAACAGCAAGATACATATAAAGGGTCTCCCCCAACTGTGGACTTACCAGACGAGGAAGGATATGGAGATGTTCCTTGATTTTAACGAGAGCTTCCTCAGCTTCAGGAGTCCATTCGAACTTAACGTTCTTTTTTATTGCTCTGAAAAAAGGTTTACACTTATCTCTCGACTTCGAGAGAAATCTGCCTAAAGCAGCCAAACATCCTGTCAACTTTTGAACCTCCTTCACACTTCTGGGTGAAGTCATGTCGAGCACGGCTTGCACCTTATCTGGATTTGCCTCAATACCCCTCTCGTCAACCAAATATCCCAAGAATTTTCCAAATGTTACCCCAAATATGCACTTCTTAGGGTTTAACTTCATCTGGAAGTGTCGAAGCGTCTCAAAAGTTTCCTTCAAGTCTGAAGGATGGTCATTAGCTAACTTGCTTTTGATGATCATGTCATCAATATACGCCTCGTCATTCCAACCAATCTGCTTGAAAAAGACTGCATTAACCAACCTTTGAAACGTGGCAGGGGCGTTTCGTAGACCGAAAGGCATGACCTTATAGCAATAAAGACCATTGTCTGTCACAAATGCAGTTTTATCTTGGTTTTCGACCTTCATGGGAATTAGATGAAATCCCGAGAAGGCATCAACAAAGCTCATTACTTGGTGTCCAGCAAGGGAATCGACCAAATTATCTATCTTTGGAAGAGAAAATGGATCCTTAGGGCATGCCTTGTTGAGATCAGTGTAATCGACACACATGCGCCAGGTTCCGTTTGGCTTGGGAACTAAAACAACATTTTCCACCCACTCAGGGTATTGGCATTCCCTGATGAAGCCAGCCTCCAGTAATTTTTTCACTTCCTCATCAGCCCCTTTACTTCTTACTGGACCAAGATTCCTCTTTTTCTGCTTAACAGGCTTGGTAAGGGGATCGACTTTCAGAGCATGTTGGGCTATCGACGGATCGATTCCTGGCATCTCTTCAACAGAGAAGGCAAACACATCTTTGAACGAACTCCGACAGCAATCGTCTGATCTCCTGACCAAGGGAAGAATCGATTGATTTTCCAACCCTAACTGTCCTATCCGGTTTAGTCGGATCAAGGACATATTCCTCAGGAGCATCTGAAGTCTCTMGCTTTGAAGCAGCTTGGTATAAACCATGAACAGCCATTGCTTCTTGGTGAAGCCCATGCACCATCATTACTTCTCCTGATTTTCTCTTCTTCTGGGCGGGTTGAACATCACATTCGCCCTTTTCCTCCCCCCGAGCAAGAGGCTTGAGAGTGGTAAGATAACACTCCCTAGCCGATTGCTGGTCCTCGTGAATCGACCCAATCGTTTTCTTGTCATCACAGACAAACTTGAGGAGCATGAGATGGGTTACGATCACAGATTTGGATACATTGAGTGTTGGTCGACCCAAAATAATGTTATAGGCGGTGAGGCCCTTCACCACTAGGAATTTTACTCGCAAATGTCTGCATGTGTCACGGTTGCTAAACCGTACTGGGAGGGTAACGATTCCTACAGGGTGAATCACTCCCCCTCCAAATCCAACAATCGGATGAGTAGCCTTTACAAGGTCATCATCATTGTACTTTAGCTTGGTGAGACAATCCCAACTTATGATATCAGACGAGCTACCAGTATCAATTAGGATTCTTCTCACCTTCATGTTTGCCACTTTCATCTCTACTACAAGTGGATCATCGTGGGGCAGTCGAATGGATCCTTGATCCTTCGAACATATTAGAACCTCCGGAAAGGTCTCGTCAGCCTGAAAAGGTGCATCTTCAGCCACCTTTAGACTTCTTAAATAGTCTTTACTGACTCTGATGGTTGGTCAACCAGAAGACAAGCCACCAGCAATCATGTGACATACTTCAGTGTCGGTGTCACCATCATCACCCTTGGCCTCGTCCCCCTTGGCCTTTTTGATTTGGCCTTTGATTAGATGGGCGGAGATTTTGCCCTCGTCTGCCAATTCTTCTAGCTTGTTCCTTAAAACATGACAGCTATTGGCATAATGCCCAATATCTTGATGGTACTTACAGTACTTATTCTTGTCTCGAAACTTCTTTTCTGTTTTCATTGGTGGTGGATCCTCAATTTCCACCTTGTCCTTCATCTCCTTATAAATCTGAAATAGGTCCTTCGTAAATTCATACTTGGGACCATTACTTTCCCACTTTCGCTTCTGGCTTCTCGACTTATCGATAGACCAGTTACTCTGCTTTCGTCGGTCTCCTCCCCCCTTGCTTTGACTAGCCTTGTGGGAGGAACCGCCAGAGGGCTTGGGCGAATGATTCTGGTGATGCTTCACCTCTCGCCGATCACTTCTCGATACTGAGCAAACTTCCTCAGCTCGAATGTGATCCTCAGCCTCTCGTAGGGCACTCTTTAGATCCGAGCAACCCTTTTTCACGATTTCAAACTTAAAATCAGAACCATCATGAAGACCTCGAATAAAGCTATCAAAAACAACATCCTGGGACAGGCCCTGGATCTGAAGAGCTTCGTGATTGAACCTCTTGACATAGCTTCGTAGCGACTCACCGTTTCGCTGTTTGATCTGAGCTAAGTGTATGCTACACTTTTTTTCTTGGCGATTAGCCATGAAATGATGAGAGAAGATCATAGACAATTCAGTAAAATTGTGGATGGACCCAGAAGGAAGCCCATTAAACCACTTTTGAGCTATGCCTGATAGCGTTGCTGGAAAAAATCGACACCATGTGGCATCGTCTGCTGGCGTGATAAGCATCAAATGCTTATACATGGCCAAGTGATCATCAGGATCTGTCGTTCCGTCATACGATGCTATCGTCGGGAACTTAATCTTTGGCTTAGGAGCCAATGTAATAGATGCGGAGAGAGGTGTGTGTTGAGTAAGAGCAAGATTTCGAAGCCTTTCCAGATCGGATGGCTGTTGAATGCCTAAACCATTGGCAGTGTAAGGTGCTAGCAGGTGACCCTGAGACAAAGGTTTACCCCCAATATCGAATCGCTGCTTTTCTCCCCCCAGAGTATTATATAAATTCAAGAGATCAGGATCTCGAATGCTCTGATGGGGGCTCTCACCTCGGAACACTGATAAGGTTGGATCTACTATAACAGGAGTGGATCCAGAGTCTGAGAACTATGGATGGTTGAGTTGAGTGGAAGCTCTGGCCTGTTTCTTAGCTTCCAGCAACCAACGGACGTCCATTTTTGAATTGTTGGCCTTCTTGGCCTCAATAAGCTGCCGAACATCATGGACCGGTAGCTTGGAAACATGCTGAGTGGGGCTAGAATGAGATTCTGTTGAATGAGAACGATGCGACTTTTCTTGCATCTGTGATTTCTTTGGATGGGGCGTTCGCCTATAAGGCTTAGTCGGAGGTTTAGTAGGTGGCTTGGCCACAGGCCGTGCCTTCTCAGTATTTGAAGGTTTGTTGGCAGGAGTAGGCTGTTTAATCGCCATAGTTTTCAGCTTGGGAATCGGAGGGGTGCTGGCCCCCTCGATTACCTGCTTACTTTTCCTTTTTTTCCAACTCTCCTTTGACCATCAACAACTCGGACTGCTTTGTCTGAGCTTGCTGCAGGTCCTGGACCATCTGACTTAGTGTCTTAACGCTCTCCAAGAGCTGACGCTGTGTGGCCAGATGTCCATCGTATTCCCGTTTGGAGATGTAGACTGTTGAATCGTCTACGGGCTCCTCATTGTGACCTCTATCTAGATCCTCATAATCATCCACCTCATCGATGACGATTGGAGGGTCTGGATTGGCCTCAGTGTCAGCTCCGAAGAGCCGAGTTCGTGTCGCTTCAACACTGTTATCCTGATCAGACATGACTAGACGCCTCCCCACAGACGGCGCCAAATGTTGTTACAAGAGTAACGATAGGTATGAGGTGGAATACAAGGGGTGACAAGGCTCTCCCAGTCACGCCTGACGTGGAAATCGAAAGATTAAAGATGAAACGTCGAGTGGTTGTGAAACCAGAAATGCTCTCGACCTATGGACCTTTGGACTGGATGGCTCTCGACTGAATAGGCTCTGGACTGAAATAGCTCTCGACCACAGGGCTCTCGTACAACCTGAAACAAAGGAGATAATCTATCGATTATCCCCCCTCCGATGCCTAAGTCAGACATTGAATGAAATGAGGTAAAAAGTAAGAAAAGTGAGATTAGAGGAATCTCCCTTTTTGGTGTAAGGAATGTCAGAGAATTGACTGATGTGAGGGGTCTGAAATGACGTAAATTGGGAACAGTGCAATAAATGGGGTATTTATACTGTTCCCTGAACAGTGGGCTTGGACTTAATTTACCATATGAGGCCCATGTTTAGGTTACTAGGGTTAATTCCCTAAGTAGCCTCCATCAWTCATCAGTAAAATTATTCTCTCATCAGAGTAGATTTTTGTACACATGGCGTGTTTTGAAYGGATACAAGTCACCCCTATTATCATGSTTACYTGGCCTTTTWTAGGGGCGCCACGTCACCCAAAWCAGATCCAAGTGGCATCCAACTAGGATGCCACATCAGTAGAGATTTGAATTATTAAATTATACCTCAACCAATTAACTCAACAACACTCACTATCTTGCACAAGACAACAGAGCAATTGAGCAACGACACCCAAGAACGAACAGCAACGACACCCAACACCCAACAGCAACGACACCCAACACCCACCACCCAAGAAACAACCAGCCAACAGCAACAATTCGACCCAACAGTCGCAACAACAGTAGCGAATGGCAGCAGATCGAAACACCCAGCCAACGCGCAACACCGCCGCTCAACACCGCCGAATAGCCGCCACTCCAACACCGCCGAACAGCCACTGAACACAGCCAAGTCGAAGCAACAGCCCTGCCGTACAGTAGATCAAATATTGCAAAGAAGAAATAAAAATAAATTGATGTGTAAATGTGAAATTAAGTTAAGATTTAGAGGAAATTACAATTTAGTTTGTGAAATTGGGGTTTTAAGAAGTAAGAGTGAACATATGAATGAGAATTGTCAAGAGTATAGGGTTTGGCTTGCCATAAGCGTGAAGTAGTATCGATCAATTGCTACGTTTCAAGTACAAGTATTTTTTTAAGGTTTTTTTAAGGTTTTTTTTTTTTTTTTTTTTTTGTTTTTTTTTTTATCTAACTTCTAAAGAAAATAGAAAATAAATAAAATATGGTGAAGGTGGGAAAGATGAAAGTTAAAGTGAAATTTTCATTTTTCATTTTCCGGCAAATTAAACATGATCGACATTGCNAAAATAAATAAAATATGGTGAAGGTGGGAAAGATGAAAGTTAAAGTGAAATTTTCATTTTTCATTTTCCGGCAAATTAAACATGATCGACATTGCCCTCTAATTTCATTAATTGATTTTAAAGGTCTATTGCAACGGTTAATATACAACCGTAGTAATACTTACCCTTTTCATAGCAATAGGTACCCTATTGCGACGATTTTAAACTAACCGTAGCAATAGGTATCATGACGGTACCAAGAAATAGTCTATTGTGACGGTTTTAATCTAACCGTAGCAATAGGGTCAGAACCGTCGCAATAGAGTATCTATTGCTACGGTCTTCTCTAACCGTTGTAATAGAGTGTCGCCATTGCTCGTTAATGTAGTAGTGGTAACTAATAGCCCCCTTAATTTGCAAGGGCAATATCACTTGAACCCTTGTGAATTAACGTTCAGACATCACTAGAGGGCTAGTGAATTATTTTTTTAAAGCATTTGTTGTGACAATGGCCTTATAATTCTATAGTAATTATAATTTTGTGGTCAGTCACTTTTGCATACAAAAATGAACCGAAGTGTTTTTGTTAGAATAATACGCAAAAATACATGTACAACTTCCAAGAATTACGTTTTTCTTGATGAAAAATTACTTTGAAGCCAAAACAAGCAATAAATTGATGCTTTATCCTAGGGAACACCATCATTACAAAACCGTCAATTTAATTATGACGCAACACTACTCCAAAAATTTCTTTTAATAGCGGTTGTTGAACTGCTATTAATCGTCTCGAAGTTTTTTTTTTTTTTTTTTTTTGTCGAGTGTCTCGAAGTTAAAAGGTAAGGTAGGCTTTTAATAGCCCCTCTAAAACCGCTATTAAGGGCTTCTTGAAAATTACAACAAAAAAGCCTTTTATAGCGCTTCATATTAACCACTATTAAAGACATTTTTTTCCTACAAAAATTATATAAAAGCTTCTTCAAATTTAATTGATATTAAATCTTAAAATTGCAATTTATTTTGCAAATATCTAATTTTTTTTTATAAGAATAAGCTCACATATATAAATTACACACACATATACTCCGTAATTAATTTTACCAACAAATACTGTATGTACTGAATATTTGAAGGTGATACATTTGACAATGAATAAAAAAAATGCTAATTTTGAATGTGATACATTTGCTAATAATAATATCAAGAACACACTCAAAATACAAAAAATGTGTATCACTTGCTCATTATCAAAATGTTTTCAACATCAAGGCCAAAAATTATATACGAAGTACACCAAAACAAATTGTGTCACAAGCAAATTCTT
>SNQN01002925.1:28167-50545 GCA_008642245.1 Bassia scoparia
CACAATAAGTTCTACTTTACGCTCTAATTATGTCTATCTTGCATTACACCACTTATTGACCAATAATAAGTACCTCAATTATTTCTTCCTTCTTTGATTTTAATTATTAAAGTGATATTTAGTTAACCTAATCACATTTTCATATGATATTATCTAGAATTGTAATTAAAAATAAAGAAACTATACTAACTATACAAAGGGAGAGTAGGTAAATCGTAAATGTATTACTCGGTACATAATAAATATTGGATTTTTTCTATAAAATACCCTCTATTTTGCGTTTCTACAAAATAAACTTTACTAATTTTTCGTCTAATCATAAACCCCAAAGCTTAATAGCATTCCACAAATAAGCTTAGTGGTTAATTTTTAATCAAAACCATGATTAATATACAATATTAAAAAATAAAATAAAACACCAGCTACCATTCTCTCTTCCACCCCCATCCACCATCTCCAACCCTATATCTTCTTCCACCCATCGCACCAATCCACCACTTTCGACAACCACCCCATCTTTGCACTATCATATCACCTTCGCACCCATCTTCCACCACCATGAATCACACTCAGTTCGGATCGCTGCACCTTCTACCACATATACATTCGAGCACCTCCAAGACAAAGAATACAGCGAACCTCCCCTCCCCAATGACCCAGATCGAACCCCCCTCCCCATTCGAAACAACTTCACCCATTTGAAGTAAACCCAACACCACGAATTCGTAGAAACCCACTGAAAAAATTGAAGATGGGGCGTAAAAATAGAAGAATTGAAGACAGGAAAAGAAAGAGGACCTGGAAATGAAGAAGAATTGAAGATTTAAAGGAGGAGTTGGGTCGAGTCAACAATAGTAGAGATCATCAAGAAATTTTGGAATTTTAGGCAGAGATTCTTGGTCTCTTGCGACTGGTAATTGGCATTAAGTTGGATTAGGCAATCTAGGTCGTGCGTCATCCATTTACCGATTTTGAGTGTCGCTTTAATTTGTTGAATTTGTTGGTTTGTATTGTTGTCGTTGTCTTCTTCGTCGAAGTCAGTATTTGGATAGCAGAATCTGCGAGGTGGCAAAGGCAGTCTGGTAATGTGTTGTGTGAAGTGACTATTTTAATTGCGAAGGTTGGTTGTTGGGAGGTGGTGGGGGTGGAGGGGTTTTCGTTTTTTTTTCTGTTTTTAAATTTTATTTTTATTAAACTAACCATGGTGAAGCTAATTTAGGTATTTTAGGTTATGTTGTGAAATGCTTATTAAAGTTTCGGTTTATGATGTAGACAAAAAATTTATAGGTTTATTTTGTAGAAACGCAAAAGTTTAGAGGGGGTATTTTATAGAAAGACCCTAAAATAATTATACCTTTAAGGTAACGAGTGACAATATTCCAAATTTGTATATATAATAATGTTTTATTCTATTGCATATATAATAGATGTGGTAGGTTATTAAAGAGTCACTCATTTATTTTCAAAATCGAAAGGAAACATGTCCTTCTAAAAACCAATTCCAAAAATAGGACCAATTAGGTCTTGATCTGATCCCCAATGGCAAATGACAAAAACATACTCTGATTTGAGGTTCATGTGGTACATTAGATAAAAGTTCGAAATAATGTCACTCTCATTGTAAATTACTGCTTTATTAGCTCATTAAAAGGTGCTCTGACGTCCAGCCAAGATTAACCCTCTGAATATAAATTTAAATTAGCACATTACTAAAGCCACCCTACAATAATCTACCATATGATGATAATAATAACTTTACCTATGACAAATGATGATTGATTGAATTCGACCAAATAAGTATACTCGTAATTATTTATTCCAAGAAACAAATCTTTCATTTTATTCCAAATAATCTATACTTTTTTTCATAAGACCACTTGCAAGTGATTGTAAAACGACCAAACTCGACAAGAATGGAGACCACACCTACTTAATTATATTCCGTCATTCAAAAGTTACAACTCATACCAAACACAGCCAAAATTTCACAATAATGCACTACGCAATTTTAATCTAAAAAAATTTCCAATCATATTTTCTCCAATACAAAAAGATACACCAAATTCCAAAAACCCCCAACGACTCACGTTTTGACCTAATGGTAAAAATAGAGAGCTCCGTTTGACAATATATCACATGTTCATATCCCCATCGGCCCACACCCAACTTAAACTGTACCGCCCTTAGTGGCTCATACTATTAAAAAATACACAAATACAAAAGAGGAATCATATAAAACCTAAGGGACAGCATATTAGGAGAGTTCCCTTTGCTAGATGAAGATCCACCACCACTGGAGCGGAGCCCGTCGACCCGCTCGCCCGATGTCAACACTAACACTAGAAATCGGCCATGATTAACAAAGACATGAGCAACAAAAGCATCACCAGTTTCTGATCAACTTGTGCGTTCTTTAGCCGTACATAACCTTAGCAAACCTGAAACGCTCCCGTGCCACCAACAACGGGCATTTCACGTTTGTAACGTCACTAGTTGATCCCTTTCCTATACACTCAGGTACTCCCGTTAAATTCGCCTCTAAGAAGTAAAAATTCATATCATTATTAGGCTAGCTCCCTTCTGGTCAGGCTAGCCCGTTACATCTTGGGCCCCCACTAGCTTGACGTGACTTCCGCCCTCGGTTAGGGGATCGTCTCTATGGCCCAATCCCCCGAAGTTGTGGGGAATTGTCCCCGTGTCTTTCGCCTTGGCGATTTGGATCGCCGGGGTTGGATCCGCTTAGGGTGTCGTGGAATAGAAGGTGAGTTGTGTTGCTTGTCGTCGTTTTATGCCTATCTCTTCCTTAGAGACGGTTCTTGAGAACGCTGCGATGGTTTGTGGGTAGTAGGTATAGTTGACAAGAGCAATGAGGAGGATTAAAAACGAGGTGAGTAATTTGCCATAATTTTTGGTTTAGAATGAATGATATAAAATAATGTTGATCGAAGGTTTGGTTTGGTTTTTTTGGTATGATGCTTTATAGTATATAGTTTTGATGCTTGACAAAGTGGGTGAAGAGTAGGTTGTGAGTATGGTATTTGTCAAAGATAAGGACAATTATTGGAAAAAACAAATGGTGGTTTGAATTTTCTATAATTGGTAGGTCATTCCAAAAAAAGGAATTGAATTAAACAGGAAGGAATATAAGAATAATGTAGTTAGCATATTTTAACAAAAAAGCTAATTGAAGTGTTTAACTGGTGTTAATTATGGCTATCAATATTTCTTCCGATGTTTTAGACTGTGGACACTTTTGATCAAAATATAGTGAGAGTTTTTTTTTCCAAATTCGTATATAAATTAAATGATTATAAATATACTCGCTTAATTATTGCTAATGTGAATTAGAAATGTGAAGAATATGTGACTTTTCTAAAATGAACCCTCAACAAACTTGGAATAAGATTATGTCACATAGGTCAAAAGTTAGCTAATGTAATTGCTGTTGGAAAAAGCTATGTTAACTCGAGATGGGATACGAAGGATGTGTATTCATAAGTTGAGCAAATTACTTAGGAAAATTGGTTCTCACGAGTCTCAAATGTCAAAGTTCATCCAAATGTTTGTTGGTCGTTACGTCCGCACCAGTTTCGTGTCGAGTGTTGTTATGAACCTAACCGCTCACAATTTGACTAAATGTATCAT
Source organism: Bassia scoparia (assembly GCA_008642245.1). Classification (NCBI taxonomy): domain Eukaryota; kingdom Viridiplantae; phylum Streptophyta; class Magnoliopsida; order Caryophyllales; family Amaranthaceae; genus Bassia; species Bassia scoparia. The sequence goes on from SNQN01002925.1 coordinate 31,813, forward strand.
TTGTCATTTGTTCATACTAACGATTTTGTCTTGATAAACAGACAATTTCTGTGCCAAACATAATTTAAAGTACTACTAAAACTCTAATCTTTCTTAACGATTAAATTCTTATATAAAAAAACTATACAGCAAAATATAATCTAATCTTAATACTAACTATTACAATCAGCTGAAACATATAAAGATGTATACAAGTTGTAGACACTGAATATTTTTATTATAGAGTGGTGAGAAAGAATTCTATGTCAAGGAAGATACAACATGGTATTAAAAAACTTAATAATAATAATCCACCACCTTAGCATATTTGCTATTCCAGATACATAAAAGACCAAATTGAACTGATGTTTCTGCTGTGCCCTTTTTTAATTGATACTAATTCATTAGTATCTCAAGCAATTAAATTACAGGAATATCAAGCTTAAGGTACCTGTTTCTTTTGACTTCCAGAGTCATTTGAATCCTATTTGAGTCAGTATTTACATTTTTTTGATATCTTGCTAAATTATCTGGGCACAACATTAGAATATTTTACGTCGCCCTAATTCCAGGGTACCTGTCGACCCCAATTCCATAACATCCTAAAAAATTAAGGTCTTCTCAATATCTTCAACGCTTATATGTACAACCCTCCCCATATTGCTACATTACAACTTCCTACCTCACGTTAGGATTAAATTAAATGAGCAAGCAATGAAACAATGGAATACTAGTTGTCTTCTTTTGTTTTAAAGAAATAATTAAAAAGTAAAAGGCAATTTACTGCTCAGTTAATTTAATAAGAAATACTACATAAACATCAATATATACAGTCTTGCATTGCCGAAATAGATTTTTAGTTGGTTTTCTGAATAAATTTGCTAGGACTGGGATTGTCATTAAAGACATAAAAAGATAGTTTCCACCCTGCATTTCTACCAAAAGTGCATGGTCTCGTAAACTGATTGATTCCTTTTTTCATAACTTGCGGCCTGTAAACCAATAAATCACCCCAAAAGAGACTCAACAATCTTAGAGGGTTTACTTAATGAATAACTTCACTCATTTTCTGGGGTTAGCCAGGGATTGTCAGATCTTCTTCACCACAATCCGACGGATTAGACTAGTTTGGATCCTACTTATTTTCGTTGCGTATCATATAAGAAGATCTAGCCTTTTCAAGTTGATACCCAAATGCCTTGCTCTCGCAAACTGTACTATGTGTACATTTTAAGATAACATCCTAGAGGTTCACTCTTGCAATACAAAACACTCTTTGCACTTGATCTTTTAATTCATGTTATTTGTAGGCGGTATAAAACTTCTCTTCGTTCTTGAAGATGATAACGACATAACATTAGCTTTTAGGGCTTCATGGATTGAGGCATACTTACGAGTTTGGATTCTCGGCGATTACTATTTGGTAGCCGTGTCTCCTTTAAGTATCGTCTTATTGCCGCACCCTAAAGAATTATATGATTGCATTTATTTAGATGTTGAACATATTCTCCCGACCTGAGTTTATATGCAGTGGTATACCACAAATTAACATTCCAATAAAAAAGTGAACTTATTAAGCCTGAAAGCTAAAAAGACATAATGCTTAATATTTTTTATAATTTCTCAGGCTTCTATTTCATAGTCGGATCGTTCATGAAGGTCCAATACCCATATAGCCTTTCTTTTATAGCTCCCTGTTAGTTGCGACAAGTTAACACCTTGTGTTATGCAGCACCGACCTCCCCTATACATTTTGCCTTGGAGATTGGACCCTTAAATCAGAAATACCAGTATGTTGTGATAGCCCTTCCAAGAATTGTGTCTGAAGTATTCTGTCTTGCCTTATTCTGGTTATTCAATGCGTGACCGCACTTCCCTCATAGCTATAGAAGTATGTCACTCACCTTCTGATGCTGTTCTCGGCCAATAGTTATATATGGCATTAAGTTTCATGTTTGCTATTTGTCAAACCATACTAAGAACATCGTCTTCATAAACACGCTATTATGAGTTGACTGTTATATACCGTAATTTCTATCGTATCCTTGCTATCATGTACTACATATCAACCTTGTTTTTTCCAGAGGATTTTACATTCCCCGCTGCTTGTCTCTCACAGTTAATCTTTCAATGTTAATCTTATACTTGCAAATCCACTTTTGTATTTTCATCCTACTTAACTAACGTTCAGCTCCTTGAGTCTAATATAACCCAGAAAGAGGCCAAAAAAAGGGCCTTACTTGCCTTACAGATCTGCATTTGTATACTAGAAATTCTCAACGTGTTATCTAATACAGTCTAATTTGGACGAGCAATAATTTTCATCACTCATCAGTGTAGGCCCAGATAATACGGATTATAACACACAAACAGATTCAGCTTTCCGTCAATGCCCCAAAAATAGTGACAGACAACACTTAGATACGTACCAACACGCCCCCATAAGCCCAAAAAATTGAAAGAGACTAGTAGGGTGTGTATTTAGATTAAGATGTCTTATTTAGTGCATTATATGAGTTATAAAAGGCCATCTCCAATTTCCTTCATTGAAAAAGCCCTTGTTATTTCCCTTCTTCCGTCCTGCCACCATTTCTTCATGCACGTCCTCCTTCGTCCACATATCACACAGAGGATGACGCTTCCAGTTAGCAAGGCAAACGATGTATGAAAAGATCCGGCCTGGAAACACGGACAAGGCTCGAATGCCCAACATATCTCGAAATCTACGAGTATCTGTCTTTTCTGCCATTCACGTGCTGCGGTCCATAGTGAGCAGGAAACGGGGTATGCACCTCCCTCCTGGCTCATGGTTCCCTACCTCTCACTGCCAGCTATACTGATGCCACATCTACAGTGCTCAGGTTAAATATGTTCGCACTAATTGTCAATACGATTGTGAACCGGGTGAGGACATTATCCACAAAATCAGGGCTGCCTCCCCCAACAGAAGTACAAAAGTTCATGACCATTGGGTCAAGATCCGGCTCGTGCTCATAGATTCAGCCAGTGAACTTCGGTTGTCCATGCATTTGTTAAACTGCGCAATACTTTTTGTCACAAACCATATTCCGGTTGGCGTCAAATTTCATAGCGTTTACACAATACGAATGTTCTGAGTCCAACGTTCAATGGGCCATAATGGAATTCCTCTCCTTCTTAACTTATCTGTAATTTTTTTGTATTTAATGATTTGGTCGCATGTATGAATACAATACGTAAACTAGACGGATTTTTATCGCGATACTCGTGATTTTCGTACTTGTTAGTGTACTACGGTGATTCGTTGTTTATTCTATCATGATCTTCGTATTAAACGGCAATTATTATTTGACGCTTTTGCATCATTGTTCTTTTTATAGTTGGTTTTTTTTTTTGTCATGTTTATATTATGCGGATAGAGAGTCTTACAATATTCCTGTTATATTCTTGGAGTGACTATCATGTTTATTTTCTTGGATCTCGGTTCAGAACCTATGAGATAAATGTTTCCTTTTATACTTTCCTTGATTTTCCGATATTCGATTTATTTAAATGCCCTTCTATTCATGTGTCATGATTTAGAATTGTTAGGGTAATTCGCCCATGGAGTGTCTAGGGGAATTAGTGGTACCTCTAGAAATCCTGTCCTTTTTGATTTTCATGGTATTTCTGATTGGTGGTGCATGAACCCTCTCAGTTTATTAGCACTTCGGTTGTTTTTACACTCCGGTCTTTATATCACTATTAATGGCTTTGTTTTGATGTTAAATTTTGTTTGTTGATGTCTAGATGATTTCTGATTGATTGCCTCTTATTGCACATCAGTTATATGCAGGTTACTCATTGCGTGTTTCTCATTAGTGTCACAGATAACATTAACCTAATATTGTTAATTGGCCTATCAGCGTCAGATTGTGCATTCGCGTATATATTTACATGATCTTCTAGTCCTATTGATCTTAAATTTGCTCGGAACTCTGGAGTGTGAATTGGTACATCCACATTAGGATGTAATTAGTTTGCATGATTGTGGTTGTACCCAGTATTTTGTTGATTTTTGAGTCAGAGCTGATTACCTTGATTGTTGTTATGTGCAGCCTCGTACTTAAAATTTGCCCTTTATATCCACTTCAATTTGCTAGCTGATGGAGTTACGATCATTTGCACGTGCTCCTCGGTTTGTTTTTATTTAAAATTTAGTGGCTGTCACAGTCGGTTTTTGCTGAATTCTTGATCCTGTTTCTTTACTACCATGCAATAGATTCATACGTTTGTTTTATCAGTCTAGTGATGTAGAGATAAATTTAAGGTGTTTTTGATTAGTACTTTGTTTCTATACGATGATATCTCACTTTGGTTGCGTAATCTATACATTCCAACCACTAATGATCATCGTTGAATTTATGCTCTTATTGATAGTTTTTAGACACTTTTCCATGAGTATTAAGTCTTACTAACTTGGTCTTAATACACAATGTAGATGTTGTGACCGGTATGAACGTGGCAATGCCTTTTTGAGCCCTTTGCTTGATATTTTAACTACCTAATTGTGACAATGCGTTTCTATATTTAGTATCTATTTGATTGAATACTTCTCAATAGGTTTTTAGCTCTGAGTCCAACGTTCGCAGTCGAGGGGGGTGAAGCAATCTAGAAGATCATCCCCAAGATAGGCTTTCATTGTTGCGTGCCAATTTTAAGCACTTTCCCGGCTTTACGACATTATTTTTCTTTTCGTAGCCTTGTACAGAAGTGTAAAAGTGTGAAGAGGAAAACACAGCTTGAGTAGAGAAGGAAGCTAGGATTGTCAACTTGTAGAGCTTCATGCCAGGCCGGCAGCTAGAGATAAAGCCAGAGAAGCGAAAAAAATCTAAATGCAACAAAAGAGATGTCCAAGCCCTCAGAGGTTCCACGTAAATCCACAAGCTTCCAGGTTGTGGCGACCAATACTCTTGCGGCTAACGTCCTCCTACCTATGCTTTTTTTATAAATCTACTCCGAAATACAGGGCAGACGCACAAAACACACCCAACTATGACAACACGTTACATCCCATCTGCCCCTTTTTGTTACCTACCACTACCGTCCCAAGGGTGGTTTACTAGGAACCAGCATCCCCATCGTCTCACTTTATGTATTTTCTGTTACTTAGATGCTTTTACTGGTCTTGTGGATACTAGTGTTGCATCATGCAGAGGCGTATCCTCATCGAATGTTGCCACACATCTGTAAAATTGTGTCAATACTATACTTTGTGAGCTGTTGATACCTGCAATACTATTTCTGATCACTAGTACTAATTCGATCAGACCAGTGACTTCCAAGACCATCCCACTATCTGTCTCTTGATGACATTTTCCTAGATTACTTGACCCATTAGCAATAATCTAATAGTTATTTTTTGTTCTCTCGTGTTGAACACATGCTATCATGTCCCCTCTTATTTATTATCTCTTTCACCATAAGCTATTGGGTCAAGCATATGTTATAAGAAGCCAATATATAGCAACGGTTAAAAAGTGAATCTGCTCTTTTGTTCAGGTGGTTGCTCTATTATTACGAGATTGCTCATCTGTGATTAACTACAAGCATCCTTATCGTGTAACTCTCTGACTCACTGTATACAATCGAAGTAGTAGTTGGGATACATTGTGTCTTGATAATTTATCTCTGCGACACCGAAACTGTAAAGCCATGTCCTTTGTGTTCGAATTACACCTATCATGGACTTAGTTTTTCCTAAAAGACATATAGATTTACCAAATTGCGATTTATGAGGAAGAATGATGAAAAGTATATACGAATTGGTCATCTAAGGAATAGACACCTTGTACGTTTTATGCTCCGTGTATCAGCATATATTTCTCACTAACAAATGACTTCAAATGCGTTTTTTTTTTTTTTGCAATGAAAACACTAGTGGTATTGATTGAGCGAGACATTTTCTCCTCATGACAGATTCTCTAAATAGTATTAAACATTAACTTAGTTTCAACAAAATTTTGCCACTATAGTCTGTTGCATCTCTTATATGAGTCATATATTATTTTATTATCTACTTTATCTCTGTTTTTGTCACTATACTGACAACGTATTATTATCTGTTGAACAATAAAACAACTCTCATTGAGCATGTTTTCTAAGATAAATCATACTGTGAGGGTGTTGCCAGATTTTAGATGACCGCGAGTTCTGTTGTAATTTGTCACTATCAAAAACTCAGTAAATTAGATAAAAAGAATATAATTCCCTATTTATAAAGACTTCTGCTTATAATCAAAATAAAATTGCTTATTAGTCCTCAATTACTCTAAATTTGTTAACCTTAAGATTAAATATGACCATACTTATTTCTTTTCCAATAAACTCAGATCTCAAAAATGGCAGCAATACAATTCTATGTTGACAACAGCCGAAGCATCTAACTCCACCGCGCCCAACCAACATATTCCGTGGCTGACTCAATACATCTAACCCTGAAATCCTGTTTTAGAAGTGCACCACCGCCACTGCCGAACAGAACTCATTAGAAATCCATTCACATCTCATACGAGATTGCTCCAGTTTCACACCAGGGTCAAGTATAGCTACTCACGCATGTGCCTACAGTTTACCGGCTTTAATCACATAAGGCTAATTCAGAAATCGTTTGGAAGTTGGTCCGGAATGTGGCTTCTTTACGAGATCAATAAGCCGACACTAAAACCCGCACTTCAATGGCCTACCAATATCGACTAAATTTCCACCCCTACCACCACAATTAGGAGGGAATTCTCACTGTAAATCAAGGTCCCTATATAGATTTAAGATCTAGGAGGATTACGGGCAAAAAAACAAAACAAGGCAGCCACCGCAAAGGGGAAAATTTATTAAAGACAAAAAAAACTCAAGACGCCAATTGAGGAAGTAATATTAAAAAAACATATCACACGCAAGAGTGCCGCGCCTCAAACGTCGACGAAAGAAAACAAACGAGTAAAAACTGCTCGCTCATCGGCCAAGCGGACGAACAGGAAGGTCCGGACGGATTGTTGCTCTTTCTCATTCTCCATTCCGCCTTAACTCATTTTTTTTCTCCGCATCTCATGACGGGTCCGAAAAACTTTTCCCTCGATTCCCGCCACACTAAATAAATGTAGTAGAATACCAATCATCTGATCCCTCATATGGATGGTTCTAAGAGCACCGGGGTTCCAATATCTGGTGGGACGGATCTACACTATGACTACCAGACCAAACACCCACTAACCCAACCCCCTAGTTGTGTGAAGGAGTGATTGCGTCTCCGGTGCCGACTCTGTGTCTTGACTTTCAACGAAAGGAGCAGTGGCTATCTTTCTTTTGGCTTGTTTTTATTTTTGTGCACATTTGTACACATGCGTTTACAATTTGAGAGTGCCTACCATGGAAGGAACAATAACTGGTCGTTGTGAATTGCAATGACCATCGTACTTATGACTAATTTGGCTAAAGGCGAGATTTGAACCAGCAAAGAGTAACTACAACCCTCGACACGAACACAATCAACGAATAGAGTGATGAATTCAACCGCATCATGAGGTCTACACACCGACCAACACGCTGAAGGCTAAAGTAGCGATTCGGGGGATAAATAACCTAAATAAAATTGAAGTAGCGACCAATATTAAATCAAACAAGGATCAGAAAGAGAAATCCAGGTATTGAGGAACACGAACAATTAAAAAATCGTATACAGAGAATTGCGAGAGGGTGTGATACCGACCGATAATGAGTCGGTCAAACAGTAGTTATTGATTTTACTATTGCCTGCCACACTTTTCCCTCCATCCAGCACGAATTAAAAAAAAATAAAAAATAAATAAAATTTTTATTTGATCGTTGTTCTCGGTAGTTTTTTTTTTTTAAATAAAAAAACGGGGCTTTTTTCTCTCCTTTCCTTTTCTCTTTATTCGACCCCCACAGCACTCTCCTCGCACCCTTTATTTCACGCCTGCAAACGCACCCTCTCTCCTCAACCTCCTTCATCAAGCCGACCGAACCCATTGGAGCGAGCCTCCTCCTCTCTCTCTCTTCCACCGGGGACCACTCTGGCTTAATCTCTGCTCACCGGGCGACCACTGCCCGCGTCTCCTCTCTCCACCGATGACCCCACCACACACTCACCAGCAAGCCGGCTCTACTGCACGCCCCGGGTCTCCTCTCTCCTCTCCTCCTCCGGGCGATCCCCTTTTTTTTCTTTCTCCTCTGTAGGTCAGTTCCCTTTTTCCTTTTCTCTGACTGTTCTCTTTCTAGTTCTCTTTTCGTCTTCAAACCATTTAAGAAGGGACCCTCACCATTCCCAGAGGGTTTGGGTGTGCACTGCTCTCGGTTTCGTCGCTCCCAAGGTTTTGGTCCACTCATTGCTTCGCCGCGAGGAGGAGAGAATAGGTGGGTGGATTGCGCCATTCCCGTTCTTTGCCGGAATGCCCAACACTCAGCCGACAGATCCCGCGAAGAAATAAATATTGGGATATGCTGATTCAGTATATTTATATTGCTTTTCTCTGCTGTTTTCGTTTTTCATGATTTTATATAAACTAGTAATATGGATTTTGTTTGTTTTTTTCAAATTCCTTCCTTTTATTCTGTCAGTTTAGAAACAAAAATTGATTTTTTCCTGGTCCCCACAGGCAAATAGTTGCTCTTATTTGTTTAAGCCCACATTTCGTCTTTTGGATTGACTTTCTTCCCGTTTTATGTGGGTAATTTAGGATCTTAGGGTTTTTTCGTTATTTTTGGTTTACCGCCCCACTAGATATTATCTATATTTTATTATTTTTCTTTTTCCTTTGATTATCACTCAAAATTGAGTACTTAAGTGTTTAGCGAATCTCGTTGATCAATTTTATAGCTTCCGCACGATTCTTCTGTCTTCAAAATTTAATAGGTTGTTACTATACTTCTTCCTTTTTTGTCTGTTATAAGTTTATTTATCTTTTTTTGTAACCATTAATTCGGAGGTGAAAACAATAGATTGCTTTCAGTAATATAATTGATGGATTTATATTCTTTTTTACATGTCTGCTTCGGTTTTTTACTTTTTGGTAAAACCCACGGAGTTTGCCGTTTATGTGTTTTAAATTTATATGTGTACGATTCGTATGTGTGGACAATTAAATTGATCCGTGAATATTGATAGGAGCTCTCTGCCTATACCAAACATATGCTTGCTTTCATTTACTCTTGTGAAGCTCTTTTATAGGCTCGGCTATGCGTCGTTATTGAGCGTTTTGCAGTTAATTCAAGTTAAATATTTGGGTGCGTTGTCAAATCGTTACTTCCGGCTGTGAAGCTCTTTCATAGCTTCCTAGGCGTTGGAGCAATGGTGCTGTTCATGCCCTGGAACCACATTATTTTGCTCAACAGCCACTAATTTTTGGTCTACTAATCAAAATGAAGAAATCCGTAAATAGGCTGTCGTATGGGTGTATTATTTTTTTCTTGTGTGGTTATTTGATAGCCATCTGAAATTATCAGTTTCTAAGGCAGTTGATACTATAATCCCACGATTGTTTCGAGTGTGTACAAGTATGTATCTTCCCCTTGTTGAGTTAGTATGAATGGGATATGACTCATTTGATTCTCATTTGTGTTGTCAATAGTCCTCCATTGAATGGTTTTGGTATGGGCGAAAACGAATATACCTCGTATATGATTTCTTAGTATAGTTCACCTTGATGGTGGTTTCTGATCCTCCCTATGGTGACTGATAGCTTCTAGATTTTTTTTTTTCAAAAAAATGGGTTTGGGTCTCACCCGAATTGTTTCGTATTCAAATGGAGCTTTACTCTTTTATTTATGCTTGTACATATACTGAGTAAAGGAAACTTGAATGAATGTATTGTAGTGTCTGAGAATGTTATTGGCTTATTGCCGGTGCATTAATTCAGTCGATTGTGCATTGTGCCAATTTTTAAATGTTGTGTTTTCGTTGTGTAGTTGACACGAGTTGCGATTTTCTTTTTTTGCTAAGGCTAGGAATAACCACATCAGTTTAATCTATAGGGGCCAGAAAGAGTTGTATGGCACTGTGGTCTTTGTGCTGTGTAATATATTGTTTAGTGTGTCTAGGCTATTGTGTGGAAGGGATAGCGTTTTAAATTATATGTTTTCTTTAGTTGAGTTATAAGTACCTTGAATTGACTCTTCGATCTAGAAGTAGTGAGGATTGTATATTCTTGTTTAAATAATGGCTTATAAATTTGCGTAGATGTTATCCTGGTTCCAGGCAAAATGCCTTGCGAGATAACCTCTTAGAAAATTTTAGCCAATTCCCAATGAAGGTTTTTGGCTAGGATAGGCGATATAGAATTCCGTGAGTTGCCATAGCACTCTGATCAGCATGTGATCAATGCACGCATCATTCCAATACAGTATATCTTCTCTTTTGAACGCTTGTTTCTTCAACAACACATAGTAAATATGTATTGCTTTTCTTCTCACATCCTATTATGTTGTGTGATCGGTAGTATATTCGTTCCTGAGACAAATTGTATCGGGTTGATAGCACCCTAAACACTTCAGTGCCATAAAGAATAGTGCGATGTCCAACTAACTCCTTGCACTCTATTTCCCATTTAATTACATTCCTGTACTTAAATTATTTGTTACTGTCAATACCAACATACGGATTGATGCTTTTTGTTCATATCATTTGAAGATCCATATAATCTGTTATTCCGGTCGATTTATGTAAATGTGTTGATTTTGATTTCTTGATCTGAATTCAATAAGAAGGCTATTGGGCCTTCTTGATATCTGCCATAATGTGATCTTCGCACCCTAAGGGGTAGTTGTGTGCCAATATTATACGCACTTTATTGGAATAAGCCCTCAAAATGTTATTTGAGAATATGTGTTTCATAAGTTTTACTGTTATTAAACAATTTTATTTTATTGAAACATAATCGCCTGAAACTGATTGAATAAAGTAACCGTACAATAAATTTATGAGAAGAGTGATGGTTGATTACTGAAGTGATATATTTATGCGGGTTTTACCCCCTTCAGTCACCAATGTGAAAAATATGTTTGATTGGAATCATAACTTAATTGAGTTACACCCGTAGTTTCAATGCTATTGATATGTTCCTATTAGTATACCCAACCTCTATTTTGATTAATAAATCTTAGTTCACTCATATTTTGGTCATTTTTAAATTTTTACAGAGTGGGGTCTGCCAATCTTGCAGTACTAATGGGTGTCTTTTTAGTGTCCTAGTGTCTATAGAGTGCAATGAAGGTTCTTCCTTATATTTTTTGTGTCCCTGCTGAGATGTTAAACTGCATTGCTCTTATGCTTTGTAGTTTGTATTCAATTCGGTGGATTTGTCTTGGATTTTATTAATCTTGCTTGCTACAGACTCATTCAAAATGTTTACACCATATCATTTTCATGAAACTTTATTTAACTTAGATAATATGAAGTATATGAAGATAAGGTATAGAATTACTCGGGATGTTAAATCACTTATGATGAGTTTACATTTAATGAAAACCACAACAAAAATACATGGTTGTGACTGTAACTATTTACAAAAAGGATTCGAAAACCTCCGTTAGATCACTTTTTCCCACATTCTTTCTTGAAAGGCCTGCAAGGTTAAACAGCCCCAAATTTGATGTTTATTGTTATTTTTAATCCAGGTCAAGGTGAACCAACATTTCATATATTTGCTCTCGGTTCTATCGTAGCTTCGCTGAGGTGATATCTTCTGAGTGCAAGCTGAGTATTCACTGCGTCCATATAGTCGACGTTCTAATGTCAAAGGCTCCGGTTGTGCTTCTTGCTGAACTTCTGCTAGTCAGTGAGCGTTTTTATGAATTCTCTGAACTTATAATTATAACTTCTTGGGTCACGCTAAACTAATGATTTCTTTTAAATTTCTATTATTTCTAGCCATATTTTCTGGGGAAAATGTTGTGATTCAGCTGTTGAGATTATCAGGTAAAGTATATTAAAGTAATTTCAATAAAAAAAATTCTTGAGATTTTATAGTGAATGTCCAAACTTAGGTGACCTGTCTCTTTCTGTGATTGTGAAAATTATCACACAATCGACAGAGTCTTGGTACACCAAAACGCTGACGATAAGTAAATATCATGCTATGTGAATCCCCAAATATACTTTTTTATTTCAGTCGTTCCCACATGCAATGATTAAAGTCAGATAACTATCTTTGCATCAAGGTATTCTTTACTTTGTATACTCCCACAAGTGCTACCTTAGATATGTTCACATGTTAGGTTAAAGTTTTGTTACTTAATGAATATTTTGTTCAAATCAGGTTTTCCACAAAAAGAGAATGCCTCAAAGGAGCCATCGATTCTGACTAACTTTCAAAGAGACCTGCTCATACTCACTTTAATGTGTTACGTTGCACTGCTATAAGATTGATGAAGATGCTTTTGCAATTAACTAACCCCTGCAGAACTTAAGTGAACAAGGCTATTACAAAAATGTGGAAAAAGCAAGCTACGCGATGTTTTCAGCTACATACTGAATGTATGGTCGGATTATGGGATACCGATTAAGTTGTATTTCTCATTTACGCAAACCAAATAGACTATTTTTTTTTTTTAATTTTGTATAGAATAACGGTCACAACGTGGATATACTAAGTTGTATAATGATACATATGATATTATTTTCGATGCATTTTGCTTTGATTGTTTAAATGCGAAACTAGCAGTTCTAAAGAGGCTATTTTGTCGCCTTTTGTTTATTTCGAAGTGCAAATGATTCGAGACCGAATTAAAATAGTATATATATATAAATAAATAAAGATACTGCCGACAATAGAATCTGGTCGCAACGATAAGTTCAATTACCATCGAATTTCGTTGGTAAATCTGTTTCCACATTCCATATGTTTTAGAGGGAGAAAACCGATGTTTCACCGAACCGATTAAATCAATTCAGGTGAAAATTGTATAGTCCCGACCGAACTTTAAATCGGTCTTATTTTCAAATACCACGATTAATTTGTGGTCCAGGAGCGTGATGGTATTTATCCTCCAAACAAATTATTTTAATTGGTCTATTTTTTTGTTTAGTCGACAAGGATCGGGTTCCTTGTCGTGGCGTAATGCTCCTCATCGACCGGCATTCCTGATCGGTTAATCCTTATCCGTTCAACCGACCGCCGGTATCCCGACATAGGTTAGGACCAATTTCGCGTCGTCGACGTATTTGTCACTGAGTAACCTGGGGCTTTAGGAGCCAGAATAAGGCCAATAGTTTTATCCATTCTAGTCGCGAGGGTAGGGGAAATATTTGCTAGTCATCTTCCGTACTAAGTATCGATTCTTCATACATTCCCGCTATTTAGCTCAATTTCACCCGAGACCCAAAGCAACTTTTAGCGCTAAACTTACCCTCCTCACACTCTCTCCCCCTAGATTACGCAAGATGCCCATTCAGTACGAACTCAGCTAATTCCATGAAGGAGGCCCCCCCCCCACTCATCACAAATAACACACCCGCTGCTAATACACCCCTACCTTGTGCATCTTAGCCAGTTCTCCATCACCATCGGGTCCTGTGACGGCCACCCTGCCTTCAATTATTATTTTCATAAAAAAAACAATTGAATTCTAGGTCACCGACTTTGTTATTTTGGAGGCAAATTATCCACGCCAAGTAACCAGTTGAGGTTTGGCTAATAGCTCTTATACACCCGAGCAGGATAGGATCAGCTTACACCCTACGAGGTTGTGGTTATAATAGGTGCAGTACCCTGACCGTTAAAATTTAACTGGCGGTTGTTATTATTGACTAATCTGTTAGAAATTTTTATCATCAATTAAACCATTAACAAATCATACTTCTATTCTTCCTTCTCCTCTCATGTCAACCCAAATTTATACCACCTTTTCAATTTCAGAGCCCCCGAATCTTCTTCCTTCATTTTACTCCAATCTCCTTCAATCTTACCTCTTGTGATACCTCCTTCAATCCTTCAACCCAAACCAACGCCACCACCATCCTGTTTCTCCCACCACCTCCTAAGACAAACGAAGCAACATCAACTACCCGCAATTCAAATGCTACGATCTCATGTACCCATCAACCACCGAGCTGCTTGCCTTCCTCTTCAGTGGCTATCGTTCTTTCGTCGCAAACCAAGAAACCCCCTCGAATTTACCCAGCAACCGTAAACCCACCCCCAAAACGTATGTAAACCACCAAAAACCACTCTCGACTAATAGATCCCATTTTCAGTCTAACCTAAACTTTCCGCAACCTAGACCCAATTCGAATACTACCACAGGCCACATCACACAACCGCAAGCTACCCACTAAAATGATTTCGGGTTGAAGTTGTTCCTAAATTAACTAACAATTTCTTATGGGGAAATCAGTGTACGAATTTGCATTAGTTTTTCACTATACATGAGTATCAAATGTGATTTCTGCAATGGCATTATTACTGAGTGTGAATTTGGGTTTCTAGCCGGGTGGTTAGCAAATTGTGTTGGGAGTCGCGACTTTGTGGTTTTATTTTGCTGCGTCGTGATTGGCCAATTTTGGTTGGTGCGTTTGGGTTAAGGTGAATGTTGTCGCATTGGAATGGGTAGCGAGATTTAGTGGTCGAGGGAAGTTTCTGAGTTCAGCAAGAAGGTTGAAGGAGAAAGGGAGTTATCTTGACGCCTACTGGGTGGTCAAGCTTGTTTCTGAGGCTGTTAGAATATATGTGCTCAGCATCCGAGGCTGGCATCGGTGGTGCGTGTGTACTTGCGGTGGTCAGTTTGTTTGTGTTTTGTGGGCGTTGGGTTATTGGTGGAGAAGAGTGCCAGATTTGAATGGGTCTTCCTTGAAGCTGGCTGCAATGCTGTCTATTTGGAGGTACATGTAGTAGGTTGAAAATTGCAAATTGTAATTGGTTATATTGATTTAGAAATTGGAAATGGTAGTCAATGGTGATTGATGATGATTGATGAATTGAAAAGAGTGCTGATGAATGTTCTTAAGGATAAATTGATATTTGGTAATAATATAGATTTTAGTTTATAAATATAATGAATAGTCAGTGTATGTTAATTAATTAAATTTTGAATATTAAGGGTTTATATTAATTAGTTTTGGTTAATTAAAGTTAATTAGTTATTTAATGTTAATTGGATTGGAATGTAAACGCTGTTTAATGTTTTTAACGGAAAAACCAACGACTTAGGGGTTACGCTGAGCTATTATACCGCTGACCTTAGGGTTACCCGATCATATCCTGAAACTCAGGTGCATATAAGAGCTATTAGGCCAAATTCAGGTAAATTTCCCTTTTATTTATCTTCAAAGTAAAAGGGCTGTATAGGTGTGGTGTTCAAAAGGGTTGAGTCGGGTCGAAACGTAGCTAGGACGAATCGGCTTGGAAGGAGTGAAGAAGGAGTAGGAGCGTAGTGGATTACAATAATAGGTTGCGATCTTGGGCGAAGTGAATGATAAACCGTAGCTGCAATATTAATCAATTACCACGCTAAGTAAATATCGTTAATAGCTTTTCCTTAGTCAAAACAACCGTAATGAATTTCCATAATATGATTCGACCCCCAATTGTTGACAGACAACTTACGTGTGAATTTTTCGCAGAAAATTTTACATGCTCTAGAAAGTTATTGCACTTGTAATGCAACTTATTGTAAATATCAATGGTAATAACAAAAGTACGACATTTCATTGTTCAAATTTGCAATTTTCACAACATCGGCGAATATCCGAGTAAACTTATGCTGCTTGGGCCATCCATTATTGTTAGAATGGCTCAGCTCAGGGGTAATCACCTTGTCAATAGTAATGATAAGCTAAAATATATTTGGTTCATAATAAAGCTAAATATAATAGACACTTATAATTCTCTTTGACAAACGCTGCGAGCTCTCTTTTTCATGTCTTGATTTGGTTAAAAGATCACCATGCTTGACAACGGGTATTATAGAAAAATTTAAATGTAATATAGGGGAGATTGTTAAGTATTTACAGGAAGACGAATAGTTGTTCAATGATTAATCTACTCATTTTTTTTCATTTAGACCACATCCCCTACTCTAAGGCGTGAGGAGAAGGGAAACAAGGAGTCCACAACTTGCCCGAATAATTTTTGTGTTAACAATTAAAGGGAAACTATGGCCAAGAATGCACATTGAAAAACACTGAAATAGTGAGGAGAGAAAAGGTGAAATTGTGGTGGAAAAATGCGTACAAATTAACAAACATTTCTAACAAAAGTCAATTAACCAGCACAAAATTTTTTTGCATTAAACAAATAATATGGGCAATTTGAGTTTGTAGGAAAATAGAAAATTGATGATATCTTAATTTAAAGAGAGAAATAACTATTAAACCCCCAAAAATGAAATAACGATCATGAAACCTGACTATAGTGTATGGCTTTGTTAGACGAATCTGACATGGTTCTTAATCTAGGCTAACGGTACTGCAAATGGCGGCAGCATCAAACAAGGTGCGGCCGTGCCGTGCGGCTTCAGACTACAGTCCGACAGATTCCTTTCGCAATTACAAAAGTTCTCAAATCTCAATAATTAGCCCTAATTTTTTTTTAATTACTTTACAATTACTGTCATGTTAATACTTATTGTTCTGTAAATTAATTTAATTAGTCATTGATTTATGATTGTATTAATTATTTGATTGAAGGCAAAGTCTTTATGCATCGGCTGCACAATAAAGTTCTTTTTGGAATTACACGTATTAGGAGTTGTACCATTTTGGTCAATATAGTAACTGCTTTAAATTAAGATCAATATCATAAACCCTTGATTATTTACACCTATATGATGATAAATATGAATAATGGGTTGAGCGATATATGACTAAAAGAGTCACTATATGTTTGTGTACAATAAAATTATTCCTGCATGTCTACAGTGCATATTACAGAAACTTCTAGTATATGATTGAATGTTGTAATTTGCTGATTTTTTTAATGTATAGGAAATACATATTTCTATTTGGAGATTGCGAAATTGTAAATGTTATATTATTGTTTATTAACTTGAAGTGTAGCTAGAACTATTGAATTTCATGAAGGCCATAGAGTAGTATACGCCCAAAACCACTGGTCACATTCACTAGTTGAAAAGGCCAAAAGCTCCAAACTTTTATCCACTAAAAGCTCCAATTTTTGCCTGTACTTTCTGGAGCTGACCTTTAGAAAACTTAATCAAAAGCTCCAAGTACTGCCTAGGCGGAGGGTTTTGCTTATTTAGTTACGTAACTTCATAGTAATTAAAAGCACCCCAGCTTTAATAACGGAGGCTTTTAACATTAAAATACACCAAGCTTTTTAAAAAATTTGCTGAGCTTTTAGTGTATTAAAAGCTCCAGTTTTTATCAAAAGCCTGGAGCTTTTATGTAGTATTTTTATTTAAAAAAAATAAAACATAGATACATATTTAAATAAAACATATTTAAATAATAAAAAACATATATACATATGTTTTCTACATCTTATATAACAATTGCCAAAAAGAACATAATTTGTCAAAATCAACAAAAATATAATTTATTAAGCACTTTAAAGTTGATAGTTACAAAATACAACTGAAACATATAACCATAGCATGTCTGAAACTAATATACTTAGATTCTAATCTCTAAGAAGTAACTATAACCTAAGAAGGAAGTAAATAAAATCTACTGATGAAAACAAGAGAACACTAATACAAATAAAAGAAATAAATAAAATATAGCAGGGACAACAAGCAACTACAATAAGTGACACGCAACAGCAACAAGTAGCTAGCGGCAAGCAGCAGCAGGCGGATGGTGGCAAGTAGCGGCAGGTGGACGGTGGCAAGCAGCAGGCGGCGGGCAAGGGAGGCAGTGGGCAACATGCAACAACCTACAAATAGGTCTTTGAAAAACCTCTTACAGATCTGAAACCCTTTGACCAAACTGCAAGAACTAAAAAAGTTAAAAACTATTCTGAAATTAACAAAAATAGACAAAAAAAATAACCAAGATAATAAATTCCAAATGAAAACAAAAATCAACCCAAAAATCAAAATGAAATTAACCCCAACACAAAATAAAATTCCAGAAAAAACCGGAGATTAAACAACAAATAAAAATCAAAAAACGGAAGAAAATTCGTATCAAAATAAATCAGTAAATCAACCCAGAAATTAAGCCAAAAAATCACAATGAAATTAACCTTAAATCAAAACGAGAATAACCCAAATCAAAACAAAAACAAAACGAAAGTTAAAACATAATTAACAATGAAAATCAAAGTAAACAAGATGAGCAAAGACAAAAAATTGGATAATCAACCTAACAAACCTTAGCTTGGTGATTGGGTAGGAAGGGATGAATGACTGATGTTGATGGGAAAAATACGACTAATTAGTGCCGCGATTGTTGTCGATTGCAGCGAAGAAGACGACTAATGGTGGTGAGATCCGTGTTCTGAAAAGATTAGCTTTGATAGAGTAACAAAGAGGAAGAAGATGAGCGGCGTGAYGGATTGTGAATTGTAAGGTGAGGGTTTCATTTCGTGGTTTAAGAATTAAGACAGTATTGAAAGGGCTACTTTTAAGTACATGTATATGTTTGTTTTTGGGCTAAGCCCATAATTAAGTTGAAAGTTAAAATAAAACAAAATTTCCCGTTTTCTAAAACWAGGAAATTTTAACAGTTTACTTAGTGCCAAGAATAAAAAGTAAAAGCTCCAGTTTTTATTTGACTGGTGCTTTTGTCAATAAAAGTTCCAGTTTTTTAAATAACTGGAGCTTT
>SNQN01002926.1:0-38277 GCA_008642245.1 Bassia scoparia
TGTACTTATGTCTTTGGACTTTTGTTTTGATTTGCGCTTGGATGTAGAGGCTCGGTCCAAAGTTTTTTGCGGAGTTGGAGGAGGAAGTGGTGGAAAAGGTACTGGAGTAATGACCTTTTGAAGAGGTGATGTTAGTTGTTGTTGTTGGGTTTGATGTAATTAGAAATTGGATTTGGTCCAATTGTTATATTCTATAAGGGCTGTGGAACGACTTTTAAAATAGTTAGTGACACATTCTGATAACTTTGGATACACTTTGAAGCTCTTCCACCATTTAACTCGAAAGTGGCGAAGGAGATAATAGAGCATTGTGGGAGATAATTGCTGGAGTGAGTAATTCCAGCACATTATCCAAGATATCTTGAAAATTTGGTGGAAATAAACAATATTAGTACACTGGTGTTCTTCTTTCATGAATGTAAGGGAGGAGTATTTTTTGAAGGCTGTTGCGACTTCTGGCGGAAAAATATTTGGAATGGCACCAAATTTTTGCCACCAGTCAAAAAARCAGATTGGGAAGGTTTTGTTTTTCTGGAGACARTCGGTATGAAAAGTGAAAAACCATGAGTGATAATAACTCTGGATRAGGAAGGCATAATGCCAGGCAAATATATAATCATAGTAGGTGTAGGTTTTTGGAAGGGATGAATTTCGGTATTTTGAGGAAAATGATTTGGGAGTTGTTGGGGTACTTYCCCAATCCGAGAATGAGAGTACTTGRAAAATTAGGCATTTTGAGTAATTATTGGAGGTGGATATATTGTCTCTGAAGTATACTGAATTCGTGTCAAGGAGAATGTTACGATATTATTAGATCGGCTTGGTGATTTCTGCTGGAAACCAGTTAAAGTGGATTGGAAATATTCGAGAAGTAATGTTTTGGATTTTTTTTTGGAGTTCATCGTTGGAAAGGTTTTGTATGGAAGTTTCTATGGTAAGGATAAGCCATTCCACAACCCTTATAGAATATAACAATTGGACCAAATTCAATTTCCAATTACATCAAACCCAGCAACAACAACAATTAACATCACCTCTTCAAAAGGCCATTACTCCAGTACCCTTTCCACCACTTCCTCCTCCAACTCCGCAAAAAAAATTTGGACCGAGCCTCTACATCCAAGCGCAAATCAAAACAAAAGTCCAAAGACATAAGTACAACCCAAATGGCAAATGCCCAGATTTTCGAACAATTCCTAGAATTCCTCAAAAGCAGCCCATCAAATTCTCATCAACAAGAAGTTTATCCTCCAACTCGGGTCCTGTGAAGACCCATTTGGAGGCCCTCTTTCTTAGGAACGTATGATTCTAAAAAGTAAAAATATTGATTGAAGCTCCAGTTACTGTTCAGATCGTATTTTGTCGGCATACATAGTGTCGATTACTCTCTTATTGCTCTTCAAAATGATGCATTCAGCTGTCCATCTTTTCAGTTGATGACTCCACTTTCGAATTATGCAACACATTATATCTAATTAGTCAAAAATTTGTAATCATTTTGCTCCCATTGATATGTATTTGATTCCATTACCTGCCTATATAAGGCATTGTAGATGTGCTATAGATCATCGCAGTTTGGGTAAACTTAGTTACTCTTAACTAGCACACCTCCGATTGTATTCCTCAAATTGAATTATCAATAAAATTCAATTGTCCAATTATTGTTCAATATTCTTTTGCTTTGCAGTTGCTCTACGACTTTGCTCTAAAATCATATAATTTTAAATATTGTTTTATTCCTTGTTATTTGCTCTTCTTCTCTCTCTCGCGCGCTCTCCTTCTATATATATAGGTCATGTGAAACACAAACTTTAGGTGAAACTAAAACTTTTAATCTTAACCTAAGATTTCAAGATTGACAATCACAATTTAATCTATGCATATACGTGTAATTCAATCTGGGGTACATTGAAGGTTCAAAGAGGTAACGCGTGTCATGTTCATCAATAGTAGGTCAAAGTCTTGTGTACCCTTTTACTGCTTGATTGTACCCCTTAAAATGTAAATATTACCTATTTATTTTGATTTCCCTTAAAATGTATAATGTACCGATTTATTTTGGTTTTACATTCTCATATAACATATAGGTGTTATTGTACTGCTAGTAGTTAACATTATGTCTTGTGTACTGTGTAGGAGTAATTGGTAGCCTGTTTGGTTTTATATTAGTAAGGAAGGGAAGAAAAAGGAAAGAAGAGAAAAGAGGGAAGGGAAGGAAAAGAAATAAACTTATTTTCCTATGTTTGGTTGAAATAGAGAAAGTGAAAGGAATCCATCTTATTTCTACGTTTGGTTGACATCGTTTTGGTTAGACATTATAAGGAAGGGAAGGAAAGGATACAAATTAAGTTTATTTTCTCTTTCCTCCCAAATTCCCCAATTTTGGGAGGAAAGAAAGGAAAGAAATTGAAAAAAAAAACTTTCCTGTCAATTCCTTCCGGTTCATTTCTTTCCCTCCTTATGTTTTTCCAAATGACGAAAATGTTTTCCTTCCACTTTTCTTCTTTCCACCATTTCTCTTCCAAACAGGCTCAAAGAGTCGACTTGATGCCCCACGAGTTGGTGCTAGAAGGACAAAGAATTGAGCCATCTGTCTCAGTCCCTAGGAGACTACACTAAATTCGTGCTACTGCTATGGCGGCCACTATTGGAGCACATGGTCCAACTGTATATGTTGTACAGGATTCTACCATGCATTGACATACATACACAACAAAATATCCTAAAGTCAAAGTTGTACAACTATCCACTTTTTGTCACTTTTGAAACATTACCCGGATTGTTTTTTAACAACTACTTGCTTTTATGTTTTGTTTGCAAATCATACCCACTTTCAATTATTCAAACTGCAGAGGGCAAACTATTAAAAAAACTAAATCACGCGATTCTTAGCTATTACATGTATTTTTTTTTGAAACTACAACTTTTATTAAGGAACCATGTTGAAAAATGGATGGGATTGATAAGAAAAAGTTTGAAACTAAACGCGTTGTGGTTTAGGTGGTGAGTTATTTTGGGGTTGGTGGTGTTTCAGAGTGGGAACAACAAAGCAGGGGTGTTTTGTGATTCACGTTGGGTGTGGTTGTTTAGTGGTGAGTGACAAAGATTCACAAAGTGGATAGTGATTCGTAAAACAAATTGAAAATATTGGTAATTTTTTAAATAAAAAATAATCAGGATATGTCTTCAAAGTAGCAAAAAAATGGGTAGTTGTTGACAATGTTTTCCTATCCTATACTATTCAACCTCACACCATATGAAACACTTATCTCATTAGAGTCATTACTAAACTGTATTTATTATTATTCTATTTATTGTATTCTATAAATATAAATACTAAAGTGTTACATACTTACATGTGCATATAATATATTGAAATATGAGATTAAATCCATTAGGTGTGTCTTCGGGGTTTCCCATGTATATCTCATTGACTTTGATCGCAAATATTAGACCAAGAAACTATTAGTGGGACCGTGTTGAGATCTTCTAGAATTCTAAATGGTAGAGTTAGTGGAGTTGTGAAAGAGTGTGTTTTATATTGTATTATATTTTACTTTTTTTGTAAGTTAAATTATTTTTAATCATTAATTTGCAATTGGTCTAGATTTGCTGAACCCACCAACTCTATCAAATGAGACTCTAGAGGATCCCAGCCTAGTGGGGTCATAAAAAAGGATGTTTTTGTTTTTTTGCATGCCCACCCGGTTCACCGGGTTACAACACCCGACTACATTCGGATCCGACCGAGTCAGCGCACTGGCCATGGTGGGTGAGTCTCCCAATGAAGATTTCTACATACGGCGAGGCTCGAACTCGAGACCTCCCTTAAACGGTATCAAGCCGCTTACCACTTGAACCAACCTTCATYSRTTATAAAAAAGGATGTTGTTTGTGTGGATTTGCCAAGTTGTTCCTTTTTCTGTGGCTATTGGTGTCTCGTCCCTACTCCCTAATTAGCACCCAATAAGGCAAAAATATACTAGGTAGTTGTAATTTTACAGTCAATAATGTTCATATAGGGTYCATTTGATTGRGYWTAACACATTTTTAATGTAAAATGATTTTTATGAAAAACAATTATTTACAATGAAAAATAATTTTYATGAAATTAATTTTYCGTTGTTTGGTTGTATGTAAAAAAGTTATGGTAAAATAGGAAAAATGAAGGAGATAGAAGATTAAAAGGAGGTAGTGAGAAAGGAGTGTATAAGTGATAGGAGGAAAATAGTTTTCTTTTCATTTTAGAATTAAAGCAAAATGGTTTTTTATCATTGTAAAGAAAATTTTACACTAATGAAAAATGATTTTAATTCCTTTGTATACCAAATAATGTAAAATTAGGAAAGAGAGGAAAACACTTTTCACGAAAAAATTTACGCTCTTTCAATCGGAGCCATAATGTTAAATGCTATTTTTTGAATGAAAAAATTAAATTGACAGAGTGAGGATAACTAAGTTGGTAAGAGCATACCTTCCTTCGATTCAAGGAGATCTACAATTCTCACCCTTGCCTATTGAAATGAAGATCAAATTTTTATAGAATTAAGTTAAGCAACTTCTTAATCAATGTATGTAGTATCTAATATTATTATTATGATAGAAAAAGAGAGGAACTTGCCTTGCCTTGCCTTGGCCAGTTCTAGCACACCAACCATCTAGCCCCGGACCGTTAACTGAGTGGTAGTGTTTCGCTTTCTCCCTACGCTTATCGGCCTCTTCTTACCGGGTTGAGTTTACTGATCTGTTGTAGGTAGAAGTGTAGTAGCTCTTTTGAGGTAAGCTTGTTTAGGGAAAAGGCAGTTTGGATGTCTTTGATGGTTGCTTCTTTGATTTCACAGTGTGGATTTGAAGAGGTGGTTAATGATATGCTCACAAGAAGAATTAGGAGGGAATGGATTAGTGGGATTGAAGCTTGCATCGTTACTATATTTCAACATTTGGTTATGTAAACTTTTAATACAAGTAGGAATTTTTATGTTGCTTTACAATTTACATAACCAACATGAAAGCTTTTGTTTGAGTAGTGGCACAATGAACACTCAGTCCAACAAGTATTGCATCAGTGATGAGAATTTTAAAGCAGAGCAAGCAATTATGCAGGGATTGGTCCTACACTCCTACAGGTTGGTGGTGGGCCTTGTGGTGACTATTGAGGGTGTTTTTCGTGCTTCAAGGGCCCTTCTCACTTTCAATATTGAATCACGACCACGTTTGTGGYACCACCGACCCGATTATACGATATAACTTTTCTCATTTTTTAAGATTGTGTCTCCATATTTGATGGGTCGTGAATCATCAWGTTAAATTGAGTGTGGTTGTACTGTTGAACCCTAGTTTTGATGAATGGATAACAAATAAAAAACAAACTCATGTGTTTATGTATGATGTGTGTGTTAGATGTGATTTACAGGAAATAAGTTTTTAAGTCGCATCTTAATGGAGTAAGGATCATCCAAGAGTGGAAAGAGAGCTCCTGTGACTTTGAAGACTGAAGAGTTCATGGAAGAAACTCAAGTGCAAGRAACTCGAGTCCCTTGGWGAATCAAGACTCGAAATCTACTGGTGGTTCTACATTAGAAGCATCAGGGTATAATAAGTTTAGAATTTTTCATTTTAGGCTTATTGTAAGTTTGACATTAATGTGTGGAAGTTTGGCTCAATAAAATATAAGATATAAAATTAGATTAAATAAATTGATTTTATTAAAAGATATAAATTAAGGTTGGTATTAAAAAATATCCTTTAAGTAATAAATAAATCCCAGGTAACTAGTTTTCGAATAAAATCTTTTTAATATATCTTTCCAGTTTTATCTTGTTAAAATTGATTTATGAAAATATTAATTTTTATCTTATTATATTTTATAAAAGTGTTTTACGGTTAAAAGAATTTTTGTGAAAAATATMTTTAACTGTTTTGAGAAAATTAAGGAATGTGACTGTTTTAATGASTTGATCTTCAAGGTAAATTCAGTTGAGAAAATTAAGGAATAAAAYGTCTATGTTTGCAACTTATTGATAGAGCATGGAAAGTGGACTTGCATGCCAAGTTCCACTAAAGCATTATTTCCTACTTAGTGGACATACTGCTTTAATCCCACGCATAAACTTCACTTATAAATACAGAAGAACAAATCAGTTTTAATACACACTTGAGCATAAAAAGTAATTGAGTCATTCCAACGCACAAGTGCCAAACAGTTTTAGTTTACAATCGAGTTGTAATTGCTTCAAGTAGAGTTGTTACTTGAAGAGAGCTTTGGGTTTTGAGAGTTAATCCAGAGAGGCTTTTAAGAGAGTTTAGGCTTACAAGAGTGTGAGTGCTCAATCAACAGAGGGGTTGGTTGAGAGGCTTTCAAGTTCGAGAGGAATTAGAAAGAGGTCTTACATTGTATTAGTGTTGTATCTGAATAATCTAATAAGAAATCCTATGTGTATCAGGTCAGTTTATCTCTTGACAAGTTGTCAAGCAGAGTTTCTGTGTTTGTGAAACTTGCACCTTGTGTTCCTCTGCTTTCTAGTTTTAATTCCGCAAAAAGCTCAAGTTTCTTTAAGTTACAATTCACCCTCTTGTAACGTTCAATAGATCCAACATGTACTAATAAACATTTAGTAATTGTACATACCTATTAAAAATTAATCACATTCAAAACCTATAACTATTAAATTTTTTACCAACACTACCCACATTTGGGACTTTTTTAGAAAAAAACTACCCACATTTCATTTTATTAAAAAAACTAACCACTTTCCCAAAACCATTATAAAAACCTACCCACCTATGGTTTCAGGCAACTTTAAACCACTTCCGGTCCGTGGGGTCCACCTCTATGCGGCTTTTCTTCTCTTTTCGGTTATGGGCCCCACCTCAATCCGTGGGTCCACCTCTATGCGGCTTTCTTCTCTTTTCGGTTATTGGCCCCACCTCAATCCTTTTTTCTTTTTTTTTAAATTCGATTTTCCTCCTTTATCTCATTTCTCTTCTCTCTCTTTCTTCTTCTTCTTCTTCTTCTTCTCTTCTTCTTCTTCTTCTTTTCTTCTTTCTTCTTCTTCTCTTTCTTCTTCTTCTTCTTCTTCTTTCTTCTTCTTCTTCTTCTTCTCTTTCTTCTTCTTCTCTTCTTCTCTCTTCTTCTTCTCTTCTTCTTCTTCTCTCTTTCTCTTCTTCTTCTTCTTCTCTCTTCTTCTTCTTCTTCTTCTTCTCTTCTTCTTCTTCTTTCTTCTCTTCTTCTTCTTTTCTTCTTCTTCTTCTTCTTCTTTCTTCTTCTTCTTCTTCTTCTTCTTCTTCTTCTTCTTCCTATTACTTCATTCTTCTTTTTTTTTACAAATCTATATTAGGTTTCCATGATTTTTTTTAAATCCCTCAATTAACCCCTAACTCCTTCAATTAAATACAAAGCTCAATCCTCACCAAAAAACCATTAACAAGAAAACAACCCAACAAAATTAAAACTCCAATAAATTAAAAATCACAAAACAAAAAAAGAAGCAGATTGAGAAGAAATAGCAGTAGCTTGTTGATCGACCAGATTGAAGAAGCAGAGCAACATCACACCTCATTTCCCACCATCGTCTCTCTCCTATTCCGCAGCAGCTTTATCCTCGCCGTCGTTACGACGAAAAAAGAAAGCCAATTTGACGAGCTTCCTACAATGGCTCCTCACTGCATAAACAAATGACATTCTTTCCTTCCTTCTTCTTCCTCAAATGTTGATGCTTAAAATTACATAAGAATTCTTTTACACAAACAAAAGCCTTTAATTCAGATCTGAAATTTAATTTTCAAATTAAAATCAAAATTGATGAATTGATGAGATGTGGTAGTTCAGAAGAAATGATGCAAAAAAACTTGGGAATTGATTTTGTTTCAAATTTATGGTGGATTTGAGAGATGTGGTTGACGATGGTTGTTGTGCAGGTTGAAGGGTAAGGAGGTTGTGGTTGGTGATTTTGGAAGTGGGTGACGGTGCAGGCTATGGGTGGTGGTCTAGTGTGTGTGGGTGGTGCATAGTAGGAGTGTAATGTGGTGAGTGTAGAGGAGAAGAAGGTGCTACAATGTGCGCTGGTGGTGATACGATGAGAGAGAGAGAGAGAGAGAGAAGGAGGAGAGAGGAGAGAAGAGGGTGACAATAATGGAGGTGAGAGGAGAGATCAGAGAAAGGAAAGAGAGTATGGAGGAGAGAGAAGCAAGAGAGTTATTGAGCAGAAATGGGACCCAATGTCGGAAATTTTATGGAAAATGAATAATAGGTGGGCCCACACGCGGGAGTGGTATTTCAATTGATGAAAACAAGACTGGGGCATAGATTTCTAATGGTTTTGGGAAAGTGGGTAGTTTTTTTTAATAAAATGGGAATGTGAGTAATTTTTTCTAAAAAAGTCCAATGTGGGTAGTTAATGCAAAAAATTCTTAAAAAAAAAAATAACAAACTATTTTTAGATATTTACATTTTAAATAGATCAAAGTTTCGATTTATATTAAAAAATCCATAATCATTTACAAATTGGAGCATTTAATCGGGGCTTTTTAGTTAATTTCTAAGGGAATATAAACTGTTTCTAATTACTAATAAAACCGAAAACAATGTCATTATTACAAGAGGACTCGTGACTTTCATTAAAAAATTCSGCCAAAAATATGAACTCTTCACAAATACATTTCTATATTACTATGTTATCTTTAAAACTTATTCTATATATAAATAAATGAAATTATTGTYCAACATTAATTTTAAAAAACATAACTTGTCAAAATTATAAGGAAAAATTGTCCAAAATTACCTAAGTTACAACTTTTTTGCGAGAAACTACCTAATTTACAATTTTTTCACAAAATTACTTAAAGTAGAGAAAAGTTTGTTGACCCATACCTGATTTGATATTAAGACATTAACTGTAGTTTTGGGTGACTTAAAGTCACGTGCCATGCACATGAGGTGGTTTTTTTGGCGTGATTTCTTCTTATTTCCCTCTCTTTACATTAATTTGCTCCAACTCACCCCTTTCAAGATTAATTTTGCTCCCTTTCAAGATTAATTGATTTAGGGGTAAGTGAGTGAAATGAGAGGGAAAATGAGTTAAAAAGAAGCAAAATTGGCCAAAAACTACCCTCACGTGCATACCACGTGACTTAAGTTACTTAAAAACCACAGTCAACGCATGAATACCAAATCAGGTATGGGTCAACAAATTTTTCTCTACTTTAGTTAGTTTTGTGCAAAAATTGTAAAATAGGTAGTTTCTCGTAAAAAAACGCCGTAATTTAGGTTGATGTCAGTGGCACTCAAATGCTTGAGACCCAATTCTTTGAGTAATTGTCTAAGCCACACGACCTCACAAATTGCTAATGCCATGGACCTCACCTCTGCTTCTGCAGTTGATCTAGCAACAACACTTTGCTTCTTTGATTTCCAAAAAATGGGAGAATTACCCAAGAGAATGCAAAAACTTGAGGTGGATTTCCTTGTAGTAGGACATCCAACCCAGTCACTATCACAGTAAGTTGTGAGGTGAGCTGCACTGTTGGAGGCAAGCAAGATTCCTTGATCAGGAGAACTCAACAAGTATCTAAGCACTCGAATGGCTGCCTGATAATGAGCAGAAGTAGGACAGTGCATGAAAGTGCTTAGAACATGAACTGGATATGTGATGTCTGGTCTAGTAAGGGTGAGATAGATCAATTTCCCCATTAATTTCTGATATATTTTTGGCTGAGAGAGAGGAGTGCCTATTTCTGGTGTCAACTTCAAGTGACTATCCATAGGAAGCTTGAGTGACCTAGATTTGGTGATCCCATAACTCTGTCAACAATCTTTGATTATGCCTAAGATATGATATACCTTTGTTGGTAGAATTCAATTTCAAGGCCCAGAAAATATTGATCTTCCAGATCTTCATATGAAAGGAGACAGAGGAGGAATCTTTGGTTTGCTTGAATATGAGCCTGGAATTATCACCAGCTACAAGAAGATCATCAATATACTAGAACATGTGATGGCTCCATCCTGCGTTTAAAATAATTATGGAGTCAGATGGATTGCCACAAAATGATTTTTGCAAGCATGTTTAATTTTTCATACACTGTTCCAGGCTGTTGAGCCCATAGGTGATTCATCAATTTACCCTGAGTGGGACCCCAAGAAATACAAGCAGACTCTTGGGATCGACTGTACTTGCATATGTCACTGCATGTGTGTAGCCTGGGGAAGTTCATGTATAATTCTGCAGTCACCATGCAGAAAGCTTTTTTTACATCCATTGGTTCTAGCAATCCACTTGAATAAGCATAGCAACAATGATCCCAATAGTGAAGCTTAGCAACAGCAATTCTCTCCTCAACCACACCATTGTTGTCTGGTCCCCAGTACAACCATCTCGCCTTGGTGTCTTTCCATCTCTGGTTTGTATTTTAATTATAAACCATTTAAACTATCTATTGTTTTTTTCTGGGGAAGATCAAAATTTTCAAGTGATTTCTTCTAAGGCATTAAGTTCATCTTCTAGGCTTCTTACCACTTCTCATCCTTCCATCAACTTATGGGTTGGGTTCTGTGTTGTTGACATTACTCATAAGAAAAGAAAGGGGAAGTTATCTGTGTTTATCACAGCAAGATTTCTTTGCATGTCTGTGACCTTGCCATCTCATGTAGTAGTCTCCTTGTGCCAGAAGGGCCTATTTTTGGAGACCTAGCAGATCTCCTAAAGGACTTACATCTACAGATGGATCTGCTTCATTTCTTCCCTTATTATCATAATATCTGTAGGCTCTGCAGGTCTGATTCTATTCAAAATCCATCAACTAATTAATCATTGGATCTGAGCTGTAGTTTCATGAACTGGATCCTTAAACATTTTGAATGGGAAAATGGACTATAGAATCCTCACATGCTAGTGAACAACAAGGTGTTAATTCACCAAATCAACACTTGTCCTTTCTTGTTCTGGGATATCCTAAGAAAACACAAGGGATTCCTTTTGCCTGAATTTATCGCTTGTCTTCTAGATTATAAGCCATCACTAGAAACCGAAACATTTAATATGAAGGTATAAGGTTCTTTATGACATTACCTCAATAAGGGTATTTCTGATCCTGAGTAAAGTGGAAGCTGTTGGTAACATGAAGCAGCCTTGACACAATCACTCCAGTAACCAATGGAAAAGACCGCTGAAATCTCATTGTCTTTGCCATTTCTAGAATATCTGTGCTTTCTTTCCACCCTGCTTTGTGTTGGTGTATCTGAGCAGAGTCTATGCACTATTACTTATGTCTCCATCTAGAGTTCCTGCATTGCTTGTCACTAAATCCAGGATTGTCACTTCTGATTTTACAATTTTTCATCTCAAACTGAGTATGTGCCATTACAACAAATTTCTTGATGAGCAAAAGCTTCTATTGAGTTTCAGTAGACTGACCCAAGTGATCCTTGTGTGATCATACGAAAGTTACTATAGTGAGGAAACTCTATACCCTTCTCTTGTGCTTACTCTTGTTCATGTCCTCAATTCTCGGAAGTCAGTTATCAGCTTTGGCTACAATTTTGGCAAATGGCTACTTAGTCATCTTAGCTTTTGGAACAGGTGAGACACACTTCTTTCTCTCCTTTCAACCTTTCCTTTCAAAGATGAATGTGAAACTTCTATCATATGGTGCATGTCCCAGCCCTCATGGCCACAAGAGTATCCTTGAAGCTTGGTCGCCCTTCCACTCTGTTCTGGCACTTCCAAAGTTGCCTTGGCACCCAACCATAGCTTACGCCTGATCATCAGTATTTTCAACAAACCAGGCCGATACACACTGACTGCGTTTGATTCTCAATCCTCATATCTCTTCTTCCAATATCAGCAATTGTACAAGCCTGTTTGACCTTTCCTACACCAACAATTCACCTGAATTCTTCTTGGATCACCACCTTAGGCTTGAAATCACAAGTACTTTTTGTTATCAGCACTCAATTTTGAACTTGAGAGTAATGTGCCTTGAAGGCAGGAATATATAACACTTCCTGAGTCAAGAACCATTCAACTCACATTCCATTCTTCTAACTTGAGAGCTTTCCTCATTAGGCAGTGTGGATGCTAGTTCATTACTATCTGTGTCGATTAGCTTTTTACTCTTGGAATGAGTCAACGATACCAATATGTTTTGCATTCTGGGAGGATGAAGATGATGAATTCGATTAAGGACTTGAAACCATTGCGCCATATTTCCACTGGTTCATAGTGAGAGTATGGGGGACCCATTGGTGAGAAAGCAAAAAAGGAAAAAGAAATGGATCATAAATGACAGTAGGTGCCACATCAGTGTGTGGGCACATATCCGACAGGAGGCAGATATACTGATGCATGGCATTCCATAGAACTTGCAGCCGTGTCAGTATTTTCTATGCCTTCACTAATCGCTGTCCTAATGGATGAAAGCTCACAAGTCAGAAGATTGGTTAAGGCGAAAAGTTTGAACAATTGGTCCTTACGAACCTCAAGAAGTGTCCTTATAATTTTCCTCTTCAAGAACAATATTATCTAACTCTCAGTTCAAAGATTGTAGCGCTGATAAATTCATATAATGACTGTGATTCATCTCAAGCCTATCAGCTGGTGATGTGATTCCAGAAGAATCAGGTGATATTGAGATGGTGAGGAAAGGCTAACAGGCTTACCATTATATTATGAAAAAATTGAATGAGATTCAACACGGACCCTGGGTTGTTGCAATTACTGATGATCAGCTTAGGCCATGGTGGTGCCAAGCAACTTTGGAAGTGCCAGACGAGTGGAAGGGGCACCCACAAGCTTCAAGGACTGACTCTGTGGCCAAGGCTGGGACATGCCACCATATGATTAGAATGTTTCACATTAATCTTTGAAAGAAAGGTTGAAAAGAGAGAAGAAGTGTGTCTCACCTGTCCAAGAAGCTAAAGATACAAGTAGCATTGCAAAAAGTGTAGCCAAAGCTATCAACCCTTTGACTTATTCACCTTGGACATTTGAGGACCATACAGAGTAACACGAAGAGAAGTATAAGTATAAGTCTTCTCACTATAGTAAATGATCACAAGAATGAGCTTGGTCAGTCTACGAACTCAAATCAGAAGCCTTGCAGTCATCAAGAAATTTGTTGTATGGCACATACTCATGTATGAGAAGAAAAATTAGTAAAAATCAGAATGGACAAATGCCTAAGGATTTTTAGTGACAAGCAATGCAAGGACTCTATAGGAGAACAGGAATAGTGCATAGACTCCTGCTCAGATACACCACACAAAATGGCGGTGGAAAGAAAGCAAGAATATTTAGAAATGGCAAGAGCAATGAGATTTCAAGCTGGTCTCCCATTGTGTTACTGGGTGATTGTGTTAAGCTGCAGTTCATGTACAAACAGGCTTCCAACTGTTACAGGATAAATCCCCTTATGAGTAATGTTTCATAAAGAACCTTTATATGCTCACTTAAAGTGTTGTTGTCTAGTGATGGCTATAACTAGATAGACAAGGCAGAAATTCAAGGCAAAAGGAATCCCTTGTGTTTTCTTAGGATATCCTCAGAACAAAAGGGCATAAAGCTGTGAATTGGTGAATAACACTGTTTGTCACTAGGCATGTGAAGATTATGAGTCCATATCCCAATTCAAAATGTTTAAGGCTCCAGTTCATGAAAACTGACAGCTCAGATCCAAATGATTTCAATGTAGTGATGATTGAAATAGATAAGAGCCACTGAGATATATGATAATAGATGAAGAATGAAGAATGACGATCTGTAGATGTAGCTCCTTTAGGAGATTGCTAGCTCTCAAACTAGGCTTCTGGCACAAAGACTACTACATGGGAGGTATGGCTAAGGTACAGACAACGAAATCTTGCCTGATTACACACAGAATACTAGTCC
Organism: Bassia scoparia; assembly: GCA_008642245.1. Classification (NCBI taxonomy): domain Eukaryota; kingdom Viridiplantae; phylum Streptophyta; class Magnoliopsida; order Caryophyllales; family Amaranthaceae; genus Bassia; species Bassia scoparia. The sequence continues at coordinate 13,884 of SNQN01002926.1, forward strand.
CTTCTTTTTCTTTATGATAAATGTCAAACAAAACACAGAACAACCCATTTTAAGTATGAGTGTGAGGATGAGAGTGGGTAGAAGCCATGAATGATGAACTTAATGCCCTTAGAAGAGATAACACTTGGATAATGTGGATCTTCCCCCAGGAAAAAGCAATAGGGTAATGGATTTATAATAAAACACAACACCAGATGGCGAGTGGGAAAACAAGGCTAGATTGGTTGTCTGGGGAAACAGACAACAATTGGGTGATTATGAGGAGAGATTTGCATAGTCTGAAGCTCACTTAGTGAGATCATTGCTTGCTATTGCATCTATTCAAGGGTTGATTAGTAGAAAAATGATGTAAAAAATGCTTTTACTGCATGGTGACTTGCAAGGAGGATGTATAGAGATCCCCAGGCTACACACATGATAGACATAGTGCAGAGTCCGAAAGGTCTGTTTGAGGGTAGATGTGATATGATGATCACTCATGCTAAACAGCCTGGACAGTGGTATGAAAAGATTGATACATGCTTTGCAAGAAATCATTTTGTGCAATCACAATCTGACTCTTCATTAAATATTAAACAGCAGATGGAAGCATCACAGTGGTTCTAGTAATGTGGATAATTCTTGTAGCTGTGATATTCACGCTCATATTCAAGCAACCAAAGAGTTCCTCTCTTCTCCTTTCATATGAAGATCTGGGAAAGATCAGATATTTCTTGGGCCTTGAAATTTGATTCTACCAAACAAGGTATATTCATATCTTAGCCAAATACATCAAAGATTTGTTGACAGAGTATGGAATCAACCAAATCTAGTCACTCAAGCTGCCTATGGATAGTCACTTGAAGTGACACAGAAAGGCACTCCCTCTTCAGCCAAAAATATATCAGAAATTAATGGGGAAATTATCTATCTCACCCTTATACTAGACCAGACATCACATATCCAGTTCATTTCTAAGCCTTTATGCACTGTCCACTTCTGCTCATTATCAGGCGCCATTCGAGTGGCTTAGATACTTGTTTGAGTTCTCCTGATCAAGGAATCTTGCTTGCCTCCAACAGTGCAGCTCACCTCACAAATACTGTATAGTGACTGGGTTGAGTCCTACTACAAGGAAATCCACCTAAGTTTTTGCATTCTCTTGGGTAATTCTCCATTTTTTGAAATCAAAGAAGCAAAGTGTGTTGCTAGATCAACTGCAGAAGCAAGGTGAGGTCCATGACATTAGCAATTTGTAGGTCGTGTGGCTTAGACAATTATCAAAGAATTGGGTCTCAAGCATTTGAGTGCCACTGACATCAACCTAAATTAGGCGTTTTTACGAGAAACACCTATTTACAATTTTGCACAAAACTAACATAAAGTAGAGAAAAATTTGTTGACCCATACCTGTTTGGTATTCATGCGTTGACTGTGGTTTTTAAAGTAACTTAAGTCACGTGGTAGCACGTGAGGTAGTTTTTTGGCCAATTTTGCTTTTTTAACTCATTTCCCTTCAATTTACTCACTACCCCTAATCAATTAATCTTGAAAGGAGCAAAATTTAATCTTGAAAGGGTGGAGTTGGAGCAAATTAATGTAAAGAGAGGAAATAAGAAGAAATCACGCCAAAAAAAACACTCATGTGCATGCATGACTTAAGTGTCACCAAAACTACAGTTAATGTCTTAATATCAAATCAGGTATGGTCAAAACTTTTTCTCTACTTAAGTAATTTGTGAAAAAATTGTAAATTAAGGTAGTTTCTCGCAAAAAAGTTGTAACTTAGGTAATTTTGGACAATTTTCCTTATATTTTGACAAGTTATGTTTTTTTAAACAATTAAATCAGGGACAAATCAATTTGATTATATGCTATTTACTTATTCATAAAGTATGGTATTTTTGCAGTGGTGACACACTAGCTTTTTAAGATAGCTCATTAGTAGAACTGTCATAGTGAACCTTCCTTTGTTTTTTCACTTTTACATCCTGCCATCTCTTTCCAGTGGACTTTGTCTTATATGTCCTTTCACATTTTTGGTGTTGTTGTCACCCTTGTTTCCTTCCCTTCTCCCTCCTGAACCCCGACTTCTCATTCCTTGTTTCTTCTTCCCTTTGTCATAACCAGCAGGAAATCCCTTGACAATCCAACAATTTTCTGCTTCATGTCCACCTATCTTCCACCCTTGCATTCCCAACATTGCTCTGATGTGTGGTCCTGATTTACCACAGTTGGTGCAAGTCACATTACCCTCTTTAGCATTCATTGCATACTGTGTTCTCCTCAGATTTGGAAGTGAAGACTTCCTTTTGATTCTCTTCTTGTTGCATCAAGCTACTGGCTTCTTCAACACCAGGCAGTTCTTTACTCATCAAGATTTGACTTCTTTGATGAGAAAAAATCTCATCCAGACCTCCAAGAAACTGGAACAACCTTTCTTCTTCTTCCTTTTTTTTTGTTGTGCATTCACATATGCAACAATTTCTGTGTTTAGTTCTGAGATAGCAAGCATAATGTTTAGTGATTCTATCTCTCCCCACAACACTTTCAGATCAGTGTAGTATTCAGACACACTTCTACCAGCTTGTTTTGTTGAGTAGATCTGCCTGAACAGACTATACTTCCTGATCGACTCCATTTGTGACCATAAATCTCTGCTTTAGTTGCTTCCAAATCATTTTAGCATCATCAAGATACATCACTGATTTCTTAATATTTTCATTCACATTCTTCAATATCCAAGTGATAACTAGGCTATTGCATGTATCCCATGCTTCTTTCTTCATTGAGTTTGAGGTTTCTCTCCTCACTCCCCCTGTGATAAACCCTAGCTTCCTCTTAGCCAACAAACTCAACTTCATATCTCTTCTCCAWGACCTATAGTTACTCACTCCTTCCAACTTCTCTATCACTACTGATGAAGGTCCATCAGAAGGATGTAAGTACAACGGTGTATTGGGTTCTATGGTTGTTGAACTGCTCATGGCTTCTAACTGTTGGCTTAAATTCTCAAAGAGAACAACCAAATCCTCAAAGGACTCTATTTTATGAAACTAATAATCAACACAATAAACATACACAAGATACTACCACAAACACTCACTTTACTTACAACACAAAACAAAACAAGAACAATACTAATGAAACAGATCAAACACAGATGAAAAGAGAAATASCACTTAACAAGTGAGGTGTATTCGAACCTGGCTCTGATACCATGAAGACATTCTTGTGTTTGATCGCATTTTGTGAATTACTTCATTCATTGTATTAAGAAAGCAAACTGATTTTGTTCATTCAATATTCATTCATTTCATTTCATTGTAATGCTGCTGCTGCTACATTTTGATATTTAAAGGAGCYAAACCTAGTAAGCATGTGGGCACACAAGAGACCACGTTGCATACATCAACTCCGTCCTAGGAATAGTCCCAGCACAAGATCCCAAAAACATCACACAAACAGACAAAACTGTTTTACTCTACTACACTAATACAAACAAAAAATAGTAGTTGTAGTAGCTTAAAAGTAATTAGACAAGATAAGCAGAATTAATACACCTCAATAACCAGCCAACATTAATCGAGCAACACACATTTAGTACATTCCGATTTCATTCTACTGTTTTAATTATTGATTGGTAGCAAAACTCTCATAATGCTACGACCAATTATTGTAACATATGATTTTATGATAAATAAGACTTAAAAGAGCAATAACATCGAGCTTATTGCATTCTAATACTCACACGCATTCGCGTGATTACAAAAAAAAAAACAGATCATTATATGGAGGGTTGAGCTAGGGTTGTCTTAGTTTTGGAGTTTCTTCTGGATGTGTTTCTGTTTCTGGATTGACCGAAGAAAAAACATTAACATTTAAATACAATAGCCTGATTATGACACAATTATGAATCTATCGCCTGTGCATGCGGTTTAGTATCGTGAGTTGCATCGGAAAAAGTTACGGAACATTTATGGCGAGTGACACTCGACCATTGGACCAAAGAATCCTTTATATAGTTAATATCTATAATACCACAAATATACATAGCAAACATGTGCTAATTGACGAGGTTATAAAATGTTCGTTATGTATGCTTAGGGAAAACCAAATTAGAGGAAAAATATTTTAGCCGGACAAATGGAGAGGAAGATTACAAGAGTCCGCACCATAAAATGGCCAAATTGTGCCAAGCCACCATAGTCGCGCCCAACTTGCCCATCTTTGTGGCTCCATCTCTTCGGTCAACAAGCCTTTATCTGACAGCCACAGTCAAGCACGCGAGTTAACGCCTAATCAAGATAAGATTTAATAATGACGTGCAACAAGTATAGAGTAAGCAGCGATCCAGGTGTTTATGGCCTGATGCTATGTATGTGTTGTTGTCCGTTTGGGTGCCTACTTAATGCGAAGTATCTGTTTAGTAATTTATAAAATAGATTTTATTAATCTGTATATGAAATAAATTTTGTAGTTTATTTGAGTTTATTTTAATATGTTTATCTCTTTCTAAACACACCAATAAACTCGATATGGAGTTTTGCTATATTGCAGCATATATGGAGTTACACTCATAATATGGCGTGGAGTATCACTAATGCCTATAAAGGCTAAGCTTGATTCATTTGCAACACACTAAATACATACTTGTTTTCTCTTGTTGAGATCTGCTTTCTCTTGAAACTTCTGCAAAACTTTCAGAGATGTATCTCACAAATTCAAACCAAAGTTCTTTTTCTTGACTGCTTGTAGAATCAACAAAGTAAGTATGTTCCTCCATTGATCTCATAGTTATTCGTGGTACCGGTGATCTAAAGAGGCGAAATAAACTAGGAAGCGATTCTCCGCCTTGGAGTGATTATCCGTTACTACCCTCTTATTGTTCTAACATTTTTAGTTTAAATCGGTTTCTGTTCTCGATATCATCATCACTCAAGGACATGGCCATGAACTTCCATAAATTGGCAAACACAGTTCGAAGTGTGGTTTAGGAGGTGCCAAAAGGAAGATGCACTTTTCTATGACTACCTTGAACGTGTTATTGCTCGCACACCTAGACCACACTTCCCAAAAAGGAGAGGAGAGCCCTTTGGAACGGTAGAGAAGGCTGGCAAAGTGGATAGCAGACTACGTGTGCTTGTCATATCCTCCAATGCTCTTTCGGATTCCTTTATCTTTATCCCAAATGCGGAAAATGCCAAAGTCCTGCGCTTTTGGGATCTTTATAGGAGAGGTCCAATATACCTGTCAGGTCTCTGAGCAATTGCTCCACAAGATAAGAAATTCCGATTATGTTATAGTAATGTTTTATATCCTTAGTTTAAAAATCAATGTACTATTCTATTAGAAGATGACAACCAGTTGACCCAGTGAGAATGATGCATACATTTCGCATGAAATTCACACATTTCTGAACCCCAAATTCCAAGCACATTGAATGGTAGATGTGTACGAAGCCAATTGCCAACCAGGTTGTCGTCACTGAATCCATATTAATAGAATGATCTCAACCACCTATCTTGTTTGACGAGAAAACAATGAAGCAAAATAGCTCGTTTCTATAATAAACAATAAACAATAGAGGACATGACATGGTAGACCTCATTGGGTTGTATCACAACCTCACGTATTTGCAAGCAGAGTTATCCTGAATATGTCGGCTCAAGAATCGGACGTTAAGGACACCTAATCATTCTGAATTCTTCACAAAAATAATCGTGCCATTGACACATCTAGGTAAGAGAGTTTGTTGAGATGGTCTGAACGCGGACAAGAATGAAATACGCAGGAATCGTCAACAAAACTATCAAATACCCAACGATTCGTCATGAAAACAATCGAACCCGGTTCGCTTTGGCTTGTTGGGGTTGTTCTACTGCCACAGTTATTGTTCTACCTACCTCATTCAAGTAGGGGATTGTACGCCTATCACAAGCAGAAAGAAATAGCCAAATAAAGATGGCGTTACACAATCAAATTAGGAGATGTCAAAGGGGTCCTCTTCTACCCACACAGGTGCAGCATACACATGTCAAGAGTCTCACAAGTATAGATCACGAAGAATTCCGCCACTCTATTGTAGTATTGGACTTATAGAAATTGGTGTTGTGTGCAGAAATGTCTGTTGTATTTCACTTGTGATATTGAAAGGTCAGGGAGCGCTCTAGAACATAGCTGTTGAGTGTAAATGATAAGCACAATTGATTCTATTTTGCGAAAAGACCATATCCTAAGGAAAGTTGAATCATATGAGGACTCCAAATCCGTTATAACAGTGTATAATTCCGAAACTGCAAATTTTCCCGTGGTTTACGAAGGCCCTAAGAGACATTTAGTCCATAGCTGATGTACATTTGTCATCACATCGGGGTAGTAAAAACCTTCTATGTGCTAGAGATGAGATTTAAGTTTATTTTTATCTCCCTGACATGAGTTCACAGAGTGAAATTAATCCTTTTGTGTCTCCCCCGGATTTGACGTCCTCGATTTAGAATAACTGTTGTTTTTAATGGAGAATTCGTTTAATGTCGTAATTTTCTGCTGGAGAACAAGTTTGCCTGAGTCACATTCTGTCTCTAAAGAGGGAGTTTTATACAGGCTAAATAAAAATGACCCGCAAAAGAGGGTTTATTGATCTTGGTATATGAGTCACGTAGTTATAAAGGCCTTGTATTAATTATGGACAATAATAGTTGTAGATAATATTATATGCTTGCAAAGCTTTCTCAAGTGAATCTACTATAATGACAATCGCATTTTATGTCACTTGGTCGGGTAGAATAATACGAGAATTTGCTTTAATAATCAACGAGGTACCCCTAATCAGCCCAGAGCCGGATGTTAATACCACCATATTGTAAAATCTTTCTAAATTTAGAGAAGTGTAAACTTGCATGCCGTAGAGAATAGATAAAAATATTGACTAGGACCCCTGGTTGTTCCATAGGATGGGTTGTCGAATGTGTATGACAAGTGACCCCAAAGAGCAGTTTTGCTCTCGGTGAATTGTGCATTAGTTCTAACTGTATCGTCGAGTCTTACTTCCACTGATGATTCACCCCACTGGGTCCTTTAATTCGAGATGTAATATGTCATTATTCATTATGAAAATGTAAACTTGTTTGATGGATTGGCAACTTGCAATTTTCTAGTTTGTCTACTTGATTATGCTGAATTCCTATAGAATGAGTCTATTAGCTATTTATAAAGTCTTATGAATGAAGATCTATAGACCGGAAGTGGAATGTGACTCATTAAGTTATGACTAAGAAAGAGTTTTAAGAAATTCTCGGAGTGTGTATGTTGTATTTGTTTAAGTAATCGGCCCTTTGTATGATGTTGTGATTTAGTGAATTTTCAGCATAGTCAAAATACTAATGATCTTATAGATTGTGTCTCTTTATAACTTCCTGGTATAATTCATATGGTGACATACGACCTCCAATTCGATTAGGCCATGTATACTATTCCACCAAGAGAAGTTATATTGTGTGATACGCCCGGCACTAGAGCGTCCAAAAGAGAAATTATGAGACAGTTGAGTAATGAGACAACTCATGGTCAATCCCCTGCATGAGCATACGACCTACTACATGGATAGTTAGCCGTTTCATATAACATGTCAGTCTAGACTGGTTTTTGTTTGTTGCAAGTGGACTGGCAATGCCTACGGCATAAGTTAGTCGTCGAAAATCGACGTGTACCTAAGTTTAGAATGCGTAGTTGATGGGAAGAAGTAGCTTCAAGCCCCGCCCATATTGAAGTGATTTTTATGAGTCTCCTAAAAGCCAGAGCCCTGAATCCTCCCAGCAAACCTGGTCTAGCGTCCTGCCTGCCTCAGTTTCTCTAGTCTGAGTTTGCTGGCTAGAAAGGACAGATTGTCTGACTTAATTATAGCGAGAAGAACCTAACCGATAAGCAAACATGTTGAAAGAGCGAGTGATTGCGAGTCTTTAAATACAATGTTATGGTCTTAGACTGTTGACTACCCATTTGAGACGGAACCAAAGACGCTTCTAATCTTAGTGGTCTTCTATAAACCTTACGTATCTGAACATTTATAGGATTTTTGTTCTCCATATTTCCACCTCCATTAATGGAGGAGTGCAGTATCTATAGCAATCAAGGATGCATCATTCTTATGACTCTGCTCATTAAACATACGTGTTTTTCATTGTCTACTCCGATTCAATCTAGACCAAAAGGAGTTACAAAACTATGTATCAATAGATATATATCTCTTAAAATGGCACCAATAGAGTTTTAGTGGGTTCTGAAAATGAGATTTGATGCTAATATATAACTTACTCTTAGTACCTATTTGCCTAAATGCATTCCATGCCTGATTTTATACGTATACTCTTCTTTTCAATTTATTGCTTGTATGACATCTTGACAATATAATCTCCCTGATTCTGTATATAAAGTAAGCTCTCTAGTGTATTCAACTAACCCAATAGATAAAATTAAGACAATCGCTGACTCAATTTTATCTTTCTCTAGCTGTAACGATTATATTTTCCATGTACAAATTTCAAAAATATTTATTGAACCAAGACATCAAAACTGGGTTCACAGAAGTTATCTATGAGAACGTTCGGACAGCTCAGTTGTTTCTATCTAATCTCATTTATCCAGTTTTGATTTGGATGCGCCAGTAATCATTGCCATTACAAATCACTTTCTCTCTATATCTCATGGGCTTTTTACCGCTTTTTGGAAAAAGTATGCGCGGGTAGATTACATGGAAACATTGATAAAATGGCGAGTGACTATTCCACTCATTTCTCGGCAGAAGGACAATTATCAATTTACTTGGGTTCATTATTCGGATCCTTAATGTCATCACACCTTTATTTTTACACGAAAGCCCTTTTGTATGGAATTTACTAGGTTTGAAATTCTGTGTATTTAGACACAGAAAAGAGAAGGAGTTCTATCTAGATAACCATAATAGGCAGAACTCATTAGGACCTATCATTGTACATATGCATTTCACCTTCATGTTATAAGTGTTCTCATGATGATCTTGTATCAGGACCAACTTATTGTATCTAGGCCAAATATTCTATTCTCTTATGTTTCTATAACTGCTATTACTTTTGCTAACAATCATTATTGCGCTTGCTACATTTTTGTGCCCGTATATAAGCTATGTATAACCTAACTCATCTTAGCACTGTATTGCGTATCAGAAAGTACCCGCAGTTCATGACGCTTCTAGATGTATGCAATTAGATTCGTTGGATGCTACTCATCACTCAGCCCCACGAGAATGATGCCTGAAAAACTTGTCCACTTCCTCTTACACCTAGTTGGGTGAATTGCAGACTGCAAGAATAATATTTGTATTCCATAGCATTTTACATGCAGAAATAGCTTCAATAACACATGTGAATAAGGCGCTTTCCAGAGTAGTCCGAAGCGACCTTCTATGGTAATCCAAAGGTGTTTGCCACCTGTACAAGGTTATTGATTACTCTAATGTTCATTATGAAACCTGCATAGTTCCCAATCATAAACCGTCTAACTGAAGCCCATAAATTATGTCTGATATGCTCAATCAGAGAACTTTATCGTCTGTTGATGACTGGCTAATGAGTTATATTTCATATAGTTTTAATCGATAGTATAATGTATGAGTCGTTAAAATGGTAGCATCTTTTCTTTATAAATACATCCAAATTTTTTTATAATTGACTTGTTAACCCTCAGATAAACACTGGAGCCAGTTCCATACTCCTTTCATTACCCTGATCCTAGATCCATCTAACTCTTTAATCTTACTAGGAAGATGACTGCATATGGAGTTACATATAGCTTTCTACTACCATAGACCCCAGCTTTTTTTCTTCGAGTAGCCCCTGTTTCCCATAAATAATGATTTTGTGTCAGAATTGCCCCAAGATGTAGAGTTTCCTCTCTTTGTCAGGCCTTTATTCATAGTAAAGATATAGTTATCTTACCGCGAGAGAGAATGTAACTATGTCTTTGCTCGCTCGAAACATACATGCCTTCTTGCACAGCATGAGAAAGTTGTATTGAGTATTCAGAAGATCATATGTAGGCTAAATAAATGCGAACTGCTTATCTGGTAACTGTCCTTGCGTTTTCACTAGTTGGTTCTCAACAGTCCTGAAGTGTTAGCTGATGCTTACCAATTGCCACCCATTGGATATGCCAAGTTTTGTTGAATGCTTTGAATTTGTAACTCACCATTACATGTATTCTCTGAGCCACATAGACCCGGAGAGATATATTAAGACATGCATCAGTTAATCCAGTATGAGCTTAATCTATAAACTTTGGCGATTACTCAAAGTCTATATATGGAGAGCTGTCACTAATATTCCTGACTTTCCCAAACTATAATAGCGTCATATTATGTGCATAGCCGACCTTAACATTAGTTGAGTGCATCTTGTTTTTTCTTTCGTTTATATCTCTAATTTCGAAGATATATACCCTAAATCTCATATTGAAGTAGTGTCTTTGAATACTCACCCAATCCTTATTACTGTGCTGTGAACCTTTCTTAGTTTTATATAAGGCCAATTAGCCTTCATGAGCCGTACGGTGGAAATGAGACCTAAGATGTTGGATTTTTGCCACAAAAAATGAGGAAGGAACTTTCATTCTACGTCCTATTCCATTATTGTGCGATACCAAGCTCCTTACCCCATTGCCAGTTATGTGATTAATTCTTCATATGCAGTGATTAAAGTACTACCCATTGATCCCATGCTCCTCCAAAAAGACTATGACACCATTTACAAGTGTATAGTAACGTTTGAATACTATTTAAGTTTCCAAAACCAACTTTCATGAGAGGCGACCTCTGCACATTACAATCCTCCTTTTCTCTTTCCTTGCCAAAGAGAGCTGAGCAATATAGGACCATGAAGAATGTTGTGGGATTCGTGTTGATTTGGGGAGTAATAAAATGGTGATGTTATGTACTCAGCGGACTAATTGTCTCCTTTCAGTAGGCGATATGTGTGGAATTATAGATAGACTCCCAGAGTCAAGATGTTGGTTTCAGAACAAGTTTGACCAAAAGTCCTGTGAAGTTCTCACTTTTCTTTTGATGTTTGTCATCTGATCAAATGATAGCCGCCTCTGTCATACATTGGTCAGTCCGCGAAAGCAACATAGTGTTGGACTAGTCCCTTATTAAAGATGCGTTCAATTGCTTTGGTTTAATTTTTATGTCAATAGTGGTGAAACTTATAGATTTTTGCTTGATCATTAACCATGTTTGTTCCCCTGGGTCTCAACTACTAACATTTTCAGATGCATGGCATGACATTCTTATCTTAAAACCCGTTTGAATTAGAGCCAAGGATTATTTGTTTTTGAGAGATTGGTCTGTTGCACAAGCACATATGTGGTGACATAGCGTGGTTCTTGTGAGAAGTTCCTATTTGTATAATGAGCATCTCTGAGTTGCCAATATCAAGAGACCTCAATGCCTATGTGCCGGCAACGAGTAAACTAAAAGAGTAACTTATGCCGGGTGGAATCTAGTCTCGCCCCGAATTCAGTTGAAGACACTTACGTCATTGAAATTCTATGTGTTCAATGCAAAACCTTTCTTGTCACGTATGTGCCAACCGGAAAGACAGGTATGATAAGTAGTCATAACTTTTCTACTGTTACTATTTGTGCCATCTGAGTAAAAAGCAGCTTAATGGAATATTATAATAAATTCTATAGATGACTGACTACCACAGGGATAGATAAGCTCTCCCAACCTTGGCGAAAGAGTTGCCAGAGTAACGTTAATCAGGAGATGTTTACCTATGTTATGGAGCTATCCGTTACCTGCGTTATATGCGTTCCGGACCCTAGTCTCAAGTTCTGGTGCACTAGCTTACGTGGAAGAGCTGGCTGCTTAGTGATGGAGAAAACTATGGAATTGTGCTCTCTTGTTTATGGCTTTTAGTTGCTATGCGTTACTAGGAGTTATATCGATTGTATATAGAGTTACTCGATGGCTACTAAATCGAACATTATATGTGTTCTCTTTCTCTCTAGCGTTTTACTCCCTCTCGACTCTGCGTTAATATCGTACGATTTCTAGTCGTCTTTATGGTGTGGATGAGTGTACCTTCAAAGAGAAGGTGGGACGCTCTTGGTACAAGTATTTCGTGTAGTCACCTGCATACTTTGCTTGCATCTCAACTCTCCATTCTATCATCACCCTGATCTTGGCATTCATCCATTAGTGTGATACTTGCATTACCAACTCCTATTATTAGTACGACAATAACAATCTTTTATAGAATATTTTTCTATTAGCATATAATGTCATGTTGATTGGTAAAGATTTGCACTCAACGAGTAAATTGAATGAGAGCGAGATTATGTCAAATTTTGCATATCCATCTTATTTATTGTCAAAATGCGGAGGGAGACTGTGGGATAAGGATTTTAAGCAGATAACGTGCATCGATGGATGAAGTAACAAGAATTGAATTTTGATAAGAAGAATCCGAATAATCCATCCGGAAGACCCATATGTTCCAGATTTACGCCAAAGTGGCTCTACTAGACTAATTGAAGCCATTCGTCAATCACAACAACACACAGCACAATTATTAAGGATAAATTATGTGAGCCATGGAACAATTACTAGCATCCCTGATAAGCCTGACTCAAAGGACAATTGCGGATAACCACTCTAGCATTTGTCTGAATTGTTTAGCTTTGATGCCTATATACTACACAGATCTTAGGCCCTTGCCTACCCTCGACGAATAGTCGTCTGTCTGAACAAAGTGACTGCACCCACACCACATTTTTCCACAGGCCATTTCTCCTCCTTTCTGATCCGCGTTTTACATAGCTTATATGCCCCGCATTCCACCCTTATTCCCTATCTATTTGACACTCTTCTCCTCCTCTGTCCGTTTTGGTACCTTCTTCGTCTGGAGTTTCCGTATTATTAAGCACATCTCTGATATGTTAATTAAATACACGAGTATACTTCGCTTCTTAATCCGCCCTCCATGGAGTATTGCATTCAATTAGTAATTGTCGCTCGTGTTTGTTTATAATCCCCGTCCTTTGAAGCTTGGGTATTTAAATATCACCCATACTTTTAATAACTACAATGTACATTCGACGTATCTTCGAGCGGTCTATTGCACTTTCATACAATTGAGTTATAGGGAATTAACATCATCCAAAGTAAGCTATGGCTGTTGGGTTGCGTCTACTCCTAAGTGCCTATAAACAATGCTAAGCTTCGATTCATTTGCATATGACAACACCACTTGAGAATAAGTATTCACCAATTGCGTTTTTTTCTTCCTAGACATAGAGAAAGTGACACATAGAGCCACGTGAAATATATGAGAAACTTCTTGTCGTATAATACTTCATTTTCCTATGAGTGTCTCTTGTCTTACGATCAATATACTTCAACACACTCAAATGATTTCTTATTGTTATGACTTCTCACTTGCTTTAGTAGTTTGTTATATCTACCAAAATCTATATAAGTTAATATGTTTCTCCGATCCCATGCCATGGTAATATTCTCTCATGGATTCATTATTTCTTACGGGAACCACACAAAGAGGATAGATCCAATTTTAATAAGAAGGAGCCAGCAATATAACACTCACAAAGGAGAGAAAAACGAGTAATTCTACCACGTGCCCTTTGGACAGGATGTATATCCGTTATCTACCCTCGTCATTGTTTCTAACAAAAAACACTCGTTTTCCACTTGGAGCGTGTGCAAAGGCGCACGATTTATGCGTAGCTGTGTGTTGGTTTTCCAAATTGATCTCAATGGCTCTCTGTTTGCGGAATTAGATCAATGTAAAAGACAATTCTGCATGAAAAGAATCCAAATGAAAAATTGTGCTCTCGTATAGAATACATTTCAATCTTACTATAACCACCACGTGAGTAATTCCAAGACGACTGCCGGCGAATTCAGGCCGAGTGGGCCTATGACTGCTGATAGTGAAGTATATGAAGTAATGATCAGTGTGAATCCACATTACACCCAGCCGTTAGTCTCTTAAAATGGATTGCATACCAACAGGATTATGAGTTTGTATTTATACTAGTATGAGTTTGGTGAAACACACTATTCTCTCTCTCCGATAGATCTTCTGTGCTGGTCAAGCGTCAGAATGCGTGATCCTATGTAGTCAAGTAAACATAACTAAGTTTCTCGTAATTACTACAATCTAAATGTTAACCATAATTCTTGCTGCGAGCTGATATACTAACAGATACATTATCCAAACTCGCACGAAACTCAAGACTATGGAGGTATACCATCCATCTCTGATACGACATACAATTAGAGTGGCGAATTTGTATAGGAAGAATGATACATTCATATTGATTATTACCTACAAAACCTTTTGACTTGACGCTATAGTTGGTTCGTCTATGGTATCTCTAGTTCGAGAAAACTCACTGTTCTCCTGCATGACAAGTGAGATGAACTCTGAGCAACTTATGTTGTTACCGGAATAGTGGTCTCCATTAACTGGAAAATATAAAAAAACAGAACTCCCTTTCTGTGAGCCCAAGTCTACTACACCTAAATCCTGAACAAACATGCAATCTTCAATTCCTATGTGATCATAGAATAAGTTTCTCAGGCTAACTATCACTCTTCTCAACAGGAGGCATCCCTATTTTGTAGCTTGCCATCAACAAGCATAAATGAGTCTATGTTCACATTATAATGGTCTTTAGCTTCCAGATGGAAAGGTACCTCTCAACTGCGTATCTCTCACTTTCGAAAAAGCTAGTGACCACATAATGTGGACACACCGTCTCATTGCATATCCTGCAGGAATCACTGATACACCGTACCCTCCTATTCGCGTCTAAGATTTCTTATGTTATATTTAAAACAGTGAATGACCCGAATCCTTTGCTGCCCATATTGATCCAACCTTGTTTCTTCCAATTACCCTTTCTCCTAAGCCCATCTTTTCTTGACAATTCTGCCTCACGAGCGTGTATGACCAAAAGATATTTAACCTCTTCATGGTCCCATAATCCCGACTTTGTTACTTTACAGCAGAAAAGAAAATGTCTTGACCATATTCTTGATCATTCGCATATCAATCCGCTCAAATAATAAGCTTTACTTTGGCTCTACCGAGGATTTTTATATGAGTAAATCAAGAGATACATCTGTAACCCAACACACCTTAAGCATTTTTATTGTTGAACTCTATTAATAGCCAAGATCGCATGGAGAGTCAAATCAGTTCTTTTAAATAGGGAATTTTAAAGCTTAATTTAACTCAAAATTCCATGCCCCCACTGCCCTCCAATTCTTGATGACATGACATTTGCAGCATGTTGGGTACTTCAAAATCATTCAAATCATAACTGCCTCCTTCTCAATCCCTTATTAGTAACTTAATATGTCAATCACCAGATAAGGCAACATTACTGATGTAAATGTTATGCAATCAGACTCACATCTAATCATGAGAAATATTTGGCTCAGTGTTATATCTTACCTGATAGTACGGACGTGTTGCTTAAAAGTTGTGGTCAGTTTAGGAAACAATCTWACAATTCCTAACCTTTTCCCTTTTAGACCATCGAGCTTTAGAAACTGACCATAGCCACCCTGAGGTATGTACTTTTTGGCATTCATTGTTGCTTCAGCATCATAAGGATCATCGCCTACAATGGAATCTAAAACATAGGTCGCATCTGCCACAGTCCGACATATGGGCCTGTTCATAGTTCAATTCCACAAARTTAATAATCTAAATTGTCTACACGAATAATGAAGCAGAATAAAAAGTTCTTCTCTCTCTAAAGACCTCAATATTAGTCTAAAACATGAGAGACCCTTAAAGAAGAAAGAAAATCATATGAGTTGAAGGATACCCAACAGTGTCTTGTGTAGGAGTAATTGGTATAACCCCACCACGGCTAGTGAGACCAAGAGTAGGCTTTATTCCGACAACTGAGTTCGCATTGGAAGGATTAAGGATGGAGCCATCTGTCTCGGTCCCTAGAGAAACGGCCACTAAGTTTGCTGCTACTGCTACAGCTGATCCACTGCTTGAGCCGCCAGGATCTGCTGATGCATTGTAAGAGTTCTGCAATTTAAAATATGATTTTTCAACAATGTGGCATCACTTGTGCAAATGTGCTGATCTGCAGTCTTGTTACACAATTAAAGATTCTACAAACTGACTGACTTTATCATATGACATGTCATTAACCTGAATACCTGATGGTCCTGATCTCACTTGACATTGGTTCGGATGAAAGGCTGAAGTTGGGTAAAGGGGACATAACTCACAGAAGAACGACTTACTCAACCAGTAAAGCAGGAAGTCTAGCCATAATTTGCAAGCTTAGTTACACAGTTACACACTTACCCAGTTACCCCTATATAGTACACACTGCACAATCAGAAGTGTATAATACCAAGGTTCGGAAATGGATTGATTGGATTCATAATTAACTATCTTGGGACAAAAGTATTGGCACAATATCTACCAATCACAATTCACATGTAAAGTAATTTGTAAGAACACAAAACGGGGAAGGAAAAAAAAACGAGAAGTTACCTGACACTGGCCCATTCTGGCACACCAGCCACTAGGAGCAGCATAAGACCTGAAGTGGGCCCATTCACTTAAACTAGCCTTCCCTAGTATGATTGCACCAGCTTCCCTTAATCTCTTAACAACACCAGCATCTCTAGGAACAACTGAGCCCACTAATGCATATGATCCTGCAGTTGTATTAAGCTTATCTTTGGTAGCAATATTGTCCTTTATCAATATTGGTATCCCATCTAATAACCCATGACCATAAGCTCCACTGGTGTTGGCTTCCCTGGCTTTTGCCCTACGTCTGTCGGCCTCTTCGGCCTGTGCAAGGGCGTCCGGGTTCACCTCAATGACAGCTCTGAGAGTTGGGTTGAGTTCTTGGATTTGTTGTAAGTAGAACTGTACTAGCTCCTTTGAGGAAAGCTTGCTTTGGTGGAAGGCAGTTTGGAGTTGTTTTATGGTTGCCTCCTTGATTGGAAAACTTTGTTGCAGATCATGATTACTGTGAAGAAGTGAGATGGGGTTGTTGCTTATGTTTGTCATTGGGAAAAACCAGGAAAATACACAATATACTACTTGTACTGTAATTAAGYTCGAGGTTTTTGATCAAACAGGAAAACTATATCATTGATTGTAGATGAACAAAAGTATATATAAAATATATTGATCTATGACAAAATAATCAAGAGAAGAAATGAAAGAGGAKATTGGAATCTGGGAGTTGACTTTTGCTGTTATACTGATCGTAATACAGTTGGTAGCTTAAGCACTAAGCAATTAAAGCAGGGTAGGTGAGCAGGGCAAGGTGCAAAAGTTGTACTTAATCAATAACAACATAAGGTAAAATCTTAATCCTCAAGTTAATAGTAGCGGTTTTATATATAATACATCACCTTAAGCCATTCATATTGTCATGTTTCAGTCTTTCAGAGCGCAGCCCATAAAATGGTCATTGTTAATTATTTTCCTTCGTGATTAATGATTATCTAAGTTTGACCTTCTCTTCTTTAAAAGTTGCGAAAACTTTGTTATCTATAGATTAACTATATTTTTATGTGAACCAAATTATTTTGAAAATGGACTTAAAAATGAACACAAATTCTCATTGATTTCTGACCTTGTTAATTTTTTTTTTCTGAATGTAGTTGATTTTTTAAAAAATTGATTAATTGTACTTCGTATTAATTATTTTTGTTGAAAATACACATTTAATTAAATATTTTTTATAAGTTTACGTTTGTGATGGATTTCTTAATAAGTGATGCAAGAATGCAAAAAACATACAAGGAATTAGCAAAAAAATCTAGAAGGCATAGTTCCCACATAAATTAGAAAGATAGCTCATTGCCTCCTTGAAAGTTAAACTTTCATGTTTAGTTATTGGTTACATTTACCTACTGTATTATACATTTATATACACTTGCTCAGCACTGCCCTAAACACATCTGCCTTAACACATCTGCCTTAACGCGTCATCTGGCAACAACTGATGGAGCAAACAAATAGGTTTCTCACCTTTACTCTTCAAATGAACTTCCACAGGGCATCTCCTGCCACTCTCCAAGCAAACCCACATTTCTTGGGTCCTCTTTCATTTCTGCGTAGTCATAGCAACACGATATATTGCTAGGCTCCAGATGAATCTGATTCCATGGCTTTTACCTCGAGTCCAAGTCATCAACACCGCCATATAACTCTAGAAATGATTTTCAGTCGAAGGTAAGAAGAATAGGTAAATGCTGGTCAGTAAAACTCTGTAGCAAAACATGGGCAAAAAAACAATGAAAAAAAATTGAATTGCTGGTTAACCTTCCGGTATTTCTCATAAACTGCAGCTGCCTTTTGGAATTATCAGGGGCACGAAGGGCATTTGTTATTTCAATTCTGTAGTTGGTGTAATGATCTCTCCAAGAATTTAGACACATTCTGGGGATTTCAGCTTTAAAGCACTCCAATCTCCAAACTGGCAAAGAAAACAGAAAAATAAAATGCAATTATCATCCATCGACCATCAAGTGCAAGAGTCTGAGACACAATAGGAAATTTTTCTTTAGTTCTGACCTGAACTAAACTTATAAAACTTGAACTACTTAACCTAACTTATTGTTATTAAACCTGAAACATCTTTCATTGGTGAAACTTTAATGCATCTTCCAGATAGAGGAAAAATAAGCAGGAGAAAGAAATATAAACATTAAAAATACACATCTATACATGATTATCATCACAGCACATAAACAAAGGTTTCATTTGATTGGAGCACTTAATTGATCCACTAGGTCATGTATTCACTCCAGAATAGAACGTGACTTATAGGTGCGATGCTCTGCTTTCCATATAATGGGAAAGTGTGATATGGGTTTTCACATATGACTTTACTATATAATTACTCGACCTCGGCAATATCACGTCATAAACATGCATACAAAAGCATCACATTAGAGAAACACCATACAAAAAAACAGTGTGATAAGACAAAGCAAGACAAACACCGATAACTAGAGCAAGCATTGAAATTTGCTATCATTGCTAAGTAAAAAAGAAATTGACATAAAAAGGCATCAACCAAAAGTTAGGTGAAGGTATGAAACGCTTAAAGCATGTTAATTAGTTCTATCTGAAACATTATCAACTCTGAGATAATCCATGTTTCACATATTAACAGATGTTAAAAAGACAGCTTGTGATCAAGCATTTTACTCCAAACCCTGCTTGAAAAGGCCTTTTAAGCATGTGCAGAGCTTAGTAATGATTATGAAAGGTTGTGTCATAGATATGCATTTCTAAATCAACAAAGGTCAAAATAATGTCTGAAAAGGGAGAGAGAATTGACCTTATTCCCTTTTTCGGCGCATCTAGCGCATCAGTAGTATTATAAGTCAATTAATTCATCATTTTTTTCATCAAATGATTTTCTTCATCTTTGCTTTCCGTCTCCCAAGGTCAACAACGATCCATATACATTGAGGCCAAACTATCTGCCGCTGTACCCATAGAATAACTGAAATAGGATTTGTCAACATTAGGAGTTGAAACACATATGATTGAATTGATTCTTGGGCATTAAATGAACATTCTTTTTAATCCACACTAATCAAGGAATATAACCAAATGAACACTTTCCATACATACTCTGATTAAACGCTTGTCTCAAAAATAAACGAAAAAGGCCCTGCTCCCAATGCCTTCAGCTGCCAGGAAATCTAATTCTGTTGCTGCTTTCAAGCGAGACTTAACTTTTCCAAGGCTCATTGGCTAAATACTCAGAAGCTAATTATAAAATAAAAAAAAACAGTGAAAAAAAAAATTCAAAAACATGCTATGATTAAACAGAAAGCTTGCCATAGTGCTGCTCGAGCCCCAGAGTAAACTATGTACTCACTCTTCATTTTTACCTAAAGTACCCGTGTCGATCCTTGACACTTTGAACATGATACAACACTTGGAACTTCAATTTGGACATCTAAGTAATTTTTATAAATTAGCCGAGTCGGACACTTGGACAGTAACCCAATCGACATGGTATACGAGTCCAAGTAAACATAGAGTAAAAGCATGGTGTCTGTAGCAGTGGTATCAATAGAGTGAATAGACATTTTGTAACCTCTTTCTTTTCAAGTGTTTTGTCTAATGCTCCATTGTTTATTTTCGATATATATATATATAATATATAATTATATATATCAATTTATTTCCTTCTTAAGAAGTTCATGAGTTATATTGGTTCAAGGGTCTCTCAATGTCTCCCCAACACGTACCAGTAAGTCGCAAATTGTAGGACGGGGCCGCGCCCTCAAGCGTAATAGCGGGCGGCGCTTGGTACTACATCGAGTCTTGCGTGATTGAGCCACGGATGCCCGCACGTGAGTGCGTTGGGGGTACGTGTTGTCGAGTTGAGGGGATCCACCGTAGCCTAGAAAGGTTATTCACGGACGCCCGAATAACGTGGGCCAAATCAAGGCCCACGTCCAATGAGTAACCGTCGTGGGTTCGGGGACATGTACGGATTGAATCAAAACCAATCCGCCCGAGTAGCGGCCTCTACTACGGTCTCATGTAATTCCATTATAATTCACGATTTTATTGGATGCACAAACTTAACATGATGTGTGTAACTTATTAGCGCACTAAGCCCTAAAAATTACTGAAAGTATAAAGTTTATTCATATGTATGCACAAGAGACTACCTAACCTAAGAAATGTTGTGACGAGTTGTGTATTGTAATCATGTTAAACGGGCCTAAAAACAGGTTGTCACATATGCTTTGATACTTAACCGTTGGTTGGTAGTAATATTCATAGCTTGGTATGAAGGCCAATTAGTACCAACAAAGCTTATTCCTCTTTCACCATGTTTTTAACTCAAAAATTGTGTTTTAGAATCGGAAGCATAATGTTCATAGCCCTCCGCGATTTTTGTGAATGATATTATGACTTGCTTTTTACCACACGATGGCTTTAAAACATTATTTCAAGCATTCATGTAATGGTATATCTGGAATTGAAATTGCTTTGCCTATCATCTACATGACAACTTCGAAACTTTATATCAAGCTATCAGTAATGTATGCTTAAAGTGAAATTGCTTTGCCATTGCATATGTTGTGTTGGTTTTCACTACACAATGACCTAGCTTTATTCAAAGCATTTGTGTATGTAGCTTGTGGTCATCAACCGTTGAGGCTATTTTCTTGCAGGTTACAACTTCTAAGTGTTTGGTATTGTTCCATGATGCCGTTATGCTGCGATTTGTTTTCCTAATTGTTTGTATTCTCTTTGTTAGGATGCGGAACCTATGGAGGAGATTCCAGAGGAGTAGAGAGTTCTACTCGTTCTAGTGGTAAAATGCTGGATGCCCATCCTATCTCCAGATCAGTATGGTGCATAGGAGAACATATCATGTCTCGCCCTCTGTCCGGGATTGTAGCAACATGCCTTTCTCTTCTTCTTTTTGATGGATGTGGTCATTTATTGAGTTTGTTTTGCTTGCAGGAAATTATGAGCTGCGGTACGCGACTCTCACAGGAGTGCCGAGCTTTTTCTGTTCGAAACACTCGAGATGCAGAATTATGGGACTCTGGAATACTGGTTTTCATATTTTGTAGAAACCATTAAAGCAATGATGACCACCGGGTCTCATCCTTTCGTTCTTGGCTATGGATGTTTTGGGGTGGTTTTCGGGACAGACCAAACACTTCCAACTCCATGGGTGAAATGACTATCACACCCCTTTGATTTTCTATGCTCACAGGCTGACTTTCAGGGCAACCTGTGGTGATTGACTTTTCTTGACACTAGTTCATGAGGAACTTTCTCAGCTGTTGCCCCATTTTGTGCTTCTTTCCGAAGAAGTGAGAAGATGTGAAGCTGGGGTACTTCTTTAGAGGGATTATGGAGGACGATTTATTCGAGTCCACGAGCTCGCATTTCTGCTGCGTGATGATCACAGGCTTTTTGGTACCAGATGCAGGGCTTGAAGCCCGTGCCAATTTGCGGTTTACCATTGCTTCTTTGAGGGATTTGGATGTCGTTCAAAATTATGACTGGGCGGTTAGGTTATGCTCTCAGCTGCTTGTGTAGCATCGAGGAAGCTTGCCGGCATTTGGATTGTCGGGTGAAAGTGGCGATTAGAGGCGTGGCGAGTTGATGAGGTATACTTGGTCCTTTGTATCTTTGTCTTCTTTCACTTAACGTTGACTACTTGCGATGTTTTGCATGCTCTGAGCTTATTCTTATCTTCGTCTAGCCCCAGCGCTCCTGGCTCACGTAAATCCCTCGCTGCTTGTGTGGGCGCGAGGGGCGTCAGACTTTGAGACCCAAAGATGCCCCTCTGATAGAATGTAAGAAGATCAAACGTATGAAGCGCTACGAGGTGAATGTCTGCCCTTGGTTTCTTCTCCTTTTCCTTTCAATATTTTGTGAGACATTTCCATGTTCTTTAATCATAGGTGCATTTTCGTCCTTGCGGAGTTGATCATTCAGTTGCTGCCTTAGCGCTTTCCATGACCGGGACTCGTCGGGTGTTCAAAACGCCTACTGACGCGGTGTTCTACCTGGGTGAACGGTAGTGAGGCAGTATGCTCGGGATTTCCTGGGCCTGCAAGATCTCCGGCAATGATGATGCATTCAAAACCTGCCTGCGCGGCACTTGGAAACTGCTCTTCGAGCTGTTGATCAATATCTCTACTTACTGAGGTTGGCTATAGTAGGTGTTGATCCTCGCCTGGCTCCTGCTGTCAAGTTCATTCCTCGCACCAGGGTACTTGCACTTTCTTTGTGTATGTTGTTTGTTGCGAATGCCATTTTAATCAGCTTTTCGTTTTTGTAGCATGATTGCGAATGGAGTTGTTCCTTCGCTGATCTTACCATAAGTTATGATGGGCGATTTGGTCCAGTACGAGGAGACGCCTTGATGAGGCGCCTGAGGCAGAGCTGCATGCTACCCGTTCCTTCACCAACTTCGAAGGAGTGAGTATTATGTTATTTCTTCCATGATTTCATTTCTGCTTGTGAGTTAACACTCGTGATGCTTCAGTTTAACCGAGCGGATCGGAGCGACTGCTGAGGGTGATTGATTCCTTGAAATGGAACTTGAAGACTCGAACGCTCATTGAGCATGTTTACCTTCACCCTGCGCTTCTTTGTCCTGTTTCACTGCTTAGCTTGTTTTGAAATGCTTATTCCTGCTTTTGTATTTCAGGTCAACAAAAGTGCAGTCTGTGCCTCGTCTTCTTTCATGTCTCAGTTCTCGACTCAGTTTGCTTTTCAGGCGGGACCACAGTTCGCGTCTCAACCTCCTCGTATCAGGCCCCACCATCCATGATGCCTTCCTCGAGTGCGCGACGCCCGTCATCAGTCTCAGAATTATTGACCCAGTGTATCGGCTTCATGAACTCAGGAATGTATGGGACTGGAGGTGCACTCAGTAAACTAGGAAACACTTAGCTTGAAACTACGGGTTGTATGATATGCAGCTTATGTATGAATGTATGAATGCATGTGTTTGTATACTATGGTATGGACACGTACCACATCGGACATGGTATACGAGTCCAAGTAAACAGAGTAAAAGCATGTGTCTGTAGCAGTGGTACAATAGAGTGAATAGACATTTTGTAACTCTTTCTTTTCAGTGTTGTCTAATGCCTCATTGTTTATTTTGATATATATATATATATATAATATAATAATATATATATTATATATATATATAAATATTATATATACTATATATATATGTATATATATATATATAATATATATATATATATATCAATTATTCCTTCTTAAGAGTTCCATGAGTATCATATTTGGTTCAAGGGTTCTCTCAATGTCTCCCATAGGCCCATACTAAATGTAAAGGTAGGTATGTCCTTTTATCTCTCTCCAACTACTTTCACTTCACAATGTGCTCCTTTAGTAAGATGCACTCCCCTCCCTCCTCTCTCTCTCTCTCTCTCTCCTTCTTCTCTCTCTCTCTCCTCTCTTCCTCTTCATCAAATTGTAATTGTAATTATTCTTGAACACGCAAAGAACGGGAGGAAAAAATAAAGTACAAGCCAGTTCTGTAAGAAAACGGTTTAGAATTGGGAGAAGGTTGGCCTATATAAGGGGTCAAATGATCACTCTCTGATATTAAAAAAATAAGTATTACCAACTGAGTTTTATTATTGATAAAGGAAGATGAAAAAGAGAGATAAACAATGGACTGAATTGAGAACACAAGTCAAACCTCAGGATTCCTAGAGACACCAGTACATATCTCATCATAATCACACCTGCAACATTCATCTGCCATTGACCTTGCGCCCCTTTGAGGGGAAAATATTCCATACTTTGAATTC
>SNQN01002926.1:51709-67105 GCA_008642245.1 Bassia scoparia
AGAAGGAGAAGAGAAGTGACAAGTGAGGGTGAAAGAGAAGAAGTTTGAGTGTRGCAAGAGTGAAAATACAATAGTATATAAAATTGGTGTTTTTCGGGGTCGGATTTTCGCGCTTTCTTGAAAGGACTTGACGACAAGGGCAACGGCCTACGGCTACTATACTACTAGCTTCTGCCATCATGTCATGCAGTGACACTGTACCGCTATTGGCAGTAAGCTTGCTATCGGCAAAGTTGTCAACAACTATCTAGACATGGTAGATCTCACACAAGCATTCGTTCCTATTTACCCATCATAAGGGCAAATTAATAATTTTACATGTATTATACACCATACAAATGTTATTTTATAGCATTAAAAATGTGAAGAGCTAAATGCTCCGCCCCAAAATTACCTAATTTCGCTCGACTATTTTTCGTATTTTACTTATTTTCCCCTATGTTACCCCTCTTTCAAATTAACCCAACAATTTCTTCTATCACTTTCCCCCCTTTTCAAAACCAATTCTCCTGTCCAACAACCTGCGACGCATCCCCCTTACCTTATTGCCACCGCATCCCCACTCCACCCACACGCATCACACGCACCTGCCCCACCATCTCCTTCATTCCGCGAAACACCGTCGTGCCGATTGCCCTATTAAATGGCCCCGACAGTCCTCGCAAAGCGGCTCAAATTAACCCCCCTCACCCTCCGTTCGCCGCGCTCAAACCTGCTCGTCGACTGGAAGGTATGCGTAAAGCGTTCGTTTATGCTTTTTTTTTTCTTTATCAGAGGGTATCGGCCCTTAGACCGAAACACACCGACGTGGTGCGCCACAGTATAATACCCACCCATGCGGTGGTTCGCTATCAAGTTAAACCCCACCTACGTGGGTTCGGCTCAAGTATGAACCCACACTGGTTTCTACTTGATGTGGCCAACCCACCGATGTCCGGGTGGTGTTCTATCCTGTAGGCCGACCCCACCATCTGGTGTTCTATACCTTGTAGCCCGAGACCATCACTTAATCTTATGAAACATGTATTTTTGTCGGAAAACTTACCTGGAGTTGGGTGCTCGATTCTCCAACATCATCGAATCCATTGTTTGTTGGCGGTTCACCCTATAACGTTTTTCTCCGGTACTTGACTACGTATAGGAATAATATTTTATGTTGAGATGGTGGTTTGGTGCTCGGTCTGCTGGCGGGCTAACTTCAAAGTTTGGTGGATTACTCGTTGGTGGTGTCTGGACAGTTACTTGGATGCGTGTGACAACAAGTATGGGTGAATGGTGGTAGTTAGCAAGAAATAGGAATGAAAATAAGAAATAAGGGTATAGTGAGTACATTCATCTTAACGTATTGCTGGGCGAAGTACGAGTATGCGGTGCTTATTTAACACAACCCTTAAAAAATTTGGCGTGTAATAAAATTACACCATACAAAAAATTATTTATACCAGTCAAAATTTGGACACCAATTTACACAAACTATTGTTACAGCCATTTCGGTCGAAACACATTCACTTATTATTCACACCATAATAAAAAACCAAAAAAATATCGTGTACCTTCTTATCCCATGCTTGTGGTGAACAAGTCTTCTCTCACAATCACAACTACCCGCTTCTTGTGTGTTTTTAGTAATAACTAACCACTATCGTTTTTTTTTCAAAAAAAAATACCTTTTATCGTTTCTTGCGAATCACTATTCACTTCTCAATTGCAGTTTCAACAAAAAAAGTATATTCCAGCAAGTTTGGCACAAAATTTTTCGTTTTTCTGCTCGATTCTCTTTTTTCTTCCTCGTTGCTCCTTTCTCCTACTCTTTCACTCAATCCCACTCAAACCTTCCTAACAATCACTCATAATCCACACACAAATTCATTCTTATTTTCAAATCTCACTCAAATCTCATCCCAAACATCAAGAACCACTTTTAATTTTTGAAACTGTTTTCAAAAAACGTGGCAAATAGGTAAGCAAGATTTGTGCATTTGGAGTATATTTGATAGATTTCGGGTCAAATTCATGCCTTATGTCTGAATAATCTACTCTCATTGTGATATTTGTTATACTTCTCTTTTGGTCCACAAATCTAGAATTGGTATTGCAAAAACTGCAATTTAGGATTTCGAAATTTCTGCTTCGATTTTGGAGTCGAATTATGACATTCATGTCGGATTACTGTGTGTTTTTCGATTTATGCAGTTTGTCTTGAAATTAATGCATTTTGGGTCGAAACAATGAAATTTTAAATTGACCCCAACAATTTGTACCCCATTATTGCATAGATCTAGAACACAAATGGTTGTTTGGTTTGGAAAAGAGAAAGGTTATGTATATCGGTGGTTCGTGCAAGGGTTGTTGGGATAGAGAGAGGAAAGTTATCATTGTCGTCGTGCAACATTGGTGGTTGGTAGAGAAATTGCTAGGGTGGGTTTTCATGGAGGGGAAAGTGAGAAGTGGTACGAGATAGGGGGTGTTAGATTAGGATTAGAAGGAAGTTGATTTGGTTGTTTACAATAAGTGTAGCGTTTAGTGAAATGAATTTCGTTAACGAAGGGCATATTGTAATTTTAATACTACAAACTTATCAAATTATAAACTTTTACAAATAGTTTGTTGTAGATATTTGGGATTTTCCAAAATTAATTATTGCAAGTATTCCCTCCATCCTCTTGAAGATCATGTCAGTTGTGTTTTTAACAATCACACATTCGGCACGAGTGTAGAGAATCTGAGTAAAAACTATAATAATGTAATAATATGAGAGAATAAATATAGTCATGCAAGGTCTTGTTTGATTCGTGTTAATGAATAGATTATTAATATTCAATTGTTATAATTTTTACACATGTGTAACTAAAGATWAAAAAAATGATATAAAATATGTGTTGGGAAGCGTATGAATAGTAACGAGCAAGAACTTTATGGAACAGAGGGAGTAATAAAAAAATATTGTGGTTGTGAGAGATAATATCAACAAACTATCGACAAATACTAGTGAGGTTCAATCTTATGAGAAGTGGTTGTACTACAATAGCAGYGCTACTTGATTAACTCAAAACACAAAACTAATTTTATTTATTGACTCTTAAGGTATTTATAGGTGACAATTCCTTGTTAATCAARAAAAATATATAACATATAAAAGATAACTTCCTAAAAAGTAATTCTATCTTAAAATATTATATCTTAATCTAATATCAAGATAATAATATGAKAACAACCTAATATCTTAATCTAATATCAAGATACTAAAATCCTAACAACCTAACAAACTACAAATTCTATCAATCATGCATAACTTTCGGACTGACGTATCTCAATCTTGCGAATAATAGACGACTCAACAAAAATAAAATAAAATAATACTTAAATAAATTATACCGATGCTATTGAATACGCATAAAAAAGAAAGGAARTATTAGATGTCTTCACTTTAATTTTTTTATATCAATACGACAATACCAACTAGCATCCTATATGAAAAAAACCAACKAGGGTGTTTAAAACTTAATACCCTTGTCAAATCATAGGATTTTCTACTATAGATACAACATATACTTAAGAAGTATAGATAATATCAATTTCTTAACGGCCTAGTAGTATTTTTGGCATGCAATTTGTGTTTTGTGCATGATCGAATGAACTCTTACATTTATAGTTGTATTATTATTTTGGTTTATAATCGAAATTTAGTTTGTACTTTTTTGTGCTAAATTTTGATTTGTACTTTGATTTCTTTTTTATGCTAAAGAGAATACAAGACTCGACAATATACAAAGAAACAAAATCACATCTTAATTATCCTAGGAAAAGAAACYCCTCGCACATCATCAGCTACAATGCGAGCTCACTCAGTAGGAAAAATATGATCCAAGACCATGGCTCTTGTGTTAACCACACCTTGTTGCGCAAGCCAGTCAGCAACACAGTTGGCTTCTCGATTATAGTGAGAAACATGTACTACCCAACGATCTTAATTAATCATCTCCTTGCATTGTGTAACTAAATGCTTTAAAAAGCCTTGATAAGGCGAATCATTAGCCAAAATTTGAACACAAGCGAGAATATCAAGTCGAACATCTAAGAGCTTCACCTCATGTGACTAAGTTAATTCAAGGCCTTTCTCCAAGGCAATTAGTTCAGCCTGAAATGCAGTGCATTTTCCAGCATGATGGTGGAAAAAATAGAGACACTTCACTAATTACCCCATATCAAGTCAAGCAGGCCTTAATTTTAGCACCCTACTAATTCTTTCTAATCTATCATTAGTATATGCAGCAAACACTACTAGAAATTTCGCCTAAGGTCCGACCGAAATTAACCGACCGAAAAAAAATCGGTCGGTAACACCGACCAACATCGCGACCGAAAACGGTCGGTATAATTTATAGACCGAAAGTTACGGTCGGTATGAACCGACCGAATCCAAATCCGTCGGGTAAGTTAATTATATTTTTCCAAACAAGTGTTTCCCTCATGAACATGAATTAATTAAAAAAAATTATAAATAAATTTTATTACCGATTGGTCGGTGTAACCGACCGAAATAAAATTCGGTCGGTGTGCCAATTGATCGGCACGATCCGAATACGGTCGGTGAGTATTATGTTGTTTTTACTTCACTCTCCTTAATCTCCACCTTGTCCCCTTATATTTTATTGGAGTGGCCCCTCCACTCTCTTCCTTATCTTTCCCCTTCTTTTTCTATTCAGCTCATTCACTCTCTCCTCCTCGTTCTTCATTCTCTCTCGTCATCTCTCTCTCTCTCTCTTCTTCATACATCGTCGTATATTTCCTTTTTTTCAATTTTTTTTTGTTTGTTCATTATATAGATTCAACATATTAATTTTCATAGTTTTCGACTTCACTTGTCTTAATGGGTTTTTTGTTTTTTTTTTTTTGAATTAATGCTTTTTGGGTGTTTTAAATATCCCCGCACCACGCCTCCACAACCGTCCACCTGACAGCCTCCATCCAACCGTTCAGATTTTCTGAAGTAACGTTTATTTTTATTTTTATGATTGTTTTCCTGATTTTGTAGATCTTTTTTTCTTTGATTTCGTTTTTTTTTATTGTTAGGTTTTCATTCGTTTTATTCTTATTCAATTTTTTTGTTCTTCTGATTTGTTTTTTTATTTAGAATTTCGTTTTTTTTTTGTTAATTGTCGTTTGTTTCATTCATGTTATTTGATTTATCGTTTTTCCACTAGATTAAGCAATATTTTCCTTTTTTTTTTTGAATTTGTTGTTTGATTTTCGGTATTTGAATTCTTTGATTTTATATTTTAATAATATCAGGGCATTTTGGATTTTTTGTTGGAAGTATGTTTTTCTATTTTCAAATTTGAGTTCAATTTCAGATTATTTCTTTGGCCTTCATTGGTAGTAATAGCTAACTTTGTGAATTTGGAAGATCGGGCTCACGTGTTGCAGGGGTCGTATAATTTTGAATTTGAAAATTCTCTTAATTATCGGCTGTTGGCGTTGTCAAAATTGCCGGTATTTTTCTCAATTAGTTGATTGTTGCTTAAAGAAAATCTGACTGAAAGAAGTCTAAATTATTGCTTGTCTATCATTACTTAATTGAATGTTCTAGGTTGTTGCGAAGGAAGAGGTCGAAAAGATCGGCTCTCATCTCTTTCACGGAAGAAGGTGAAAATCTTAATTTTTCTCTCTCAATTTTATTGATGTTTTAGGTGATGTTTTGAATTGCAGTAGCTAACATTAATTGATTGAAATTTGAACTTGGTGCAGAGAAAGACAATGTGTTGCAAAAGGTCGGGAGAATGAAACCTCTTGTTCGTCGGGCAGGGCGGTCTGATGTGGAAGCAGAGCTTGGAAGAAGTAATATTGTTACTTTATGTTGTGTTGTGAAAAAATTTTTCAATTATACGATTTTAATGTAACCATACCCTTCAGTAGTTCCAATTCTAAAGCTAATTAAAGGATGGCAATGTCAGCAGTAGGGAGCATTGGCATTACTTATGAGCTTTGATAAAAGTCCAACATTTAATTATTCTATATGCTTGAACGTTAAGGTTCAGCCCAGTTGCCGTCTCCTTGTGGTTCATTTTATGCCTTTCTTGCACAAATCACTCATTCAGTCTCATTAAAGTCATTAGTCAATGATCAGACCTTTCTACCTTTTTTCCTCTTTTAATCCTAGACAGAATTAAAGCACTTTAAATATAATTCATGTAAAAAAATAAAAAGACAACCATCATCATAAGAATGTATCATTCATTATCTAGTGTATGAATAATTACATGTTAGCTTAGTAAGTGTTTTGCTGTGATTCTACAAAATAAAGAACTAGATCTAGGTTTCAATTGGTTGGTTAAATTAGTAGGAGCAATTTCTATTAGGCATATGTAAACTCCCTATTATTCAAGTTAAGGTCAATATGTAGAAGAAGAGATCAATGAAAAGAAAGGTAGGAATGTAGATTAGTATTACTGCATGTCTGAGCAGTCCTGATGAACCTCCAAATTGTCAGGTTTCATGAAGTACCTCGCCACACGTCGGACAAGTGCAGTATGGAAGCTCTAAGAGAAGTGATCAGGTGTAAAGGCAAACAGGGTCGTACAACCATTCTACACTCGTAGGCAACCATGAAAGCCCCTGACTGGCATTCCTTGAATGGAGTAGTTTTACGACTGTTTGATGAGCTGAACTCAATAGCACTCATATTTTATATTATTATTATCAGTACAGTAGAGAAGGGAGGGAGGTTGCTAGGGGGTCTTTTAAATGAAGCTGTTTGATTATTGCATTGGGTAAGGGAACAGTAAGTTTCGTAGAGAGGAGAACAGAACCCAACTTTGTGTGTGAGGTGTGGTCGTCGCAGTTTCCATCTCCAGAAAAGTCGCTGCTTCTGCTGTGCCTATCCCGCCGCTTCGACTCGCAAGTGTAGTCCTTCTATTTCGCTCTTGCTCTTCAATTTTCTTTGTTTGATTCAATGTGATGCTTTCTTTGTTGATGATCTGGTGTTAAACATGCTTATTGTTTCGACATAATTGTGTGTTTTTGATGGTTATTGGTGCTAAATGAATTTGCTGATTGTTTGTTAGATTGAAGATTTTAGTTATGTAGGATAGTTTAGTTGATAAATGATGTTTTTCTCTTGTTGATTTGATGGATTTCAAGTATTTGCTGAAAAGCCTGTTCACTTTTGAAATGAGTTTCAATTTTGCATTTGTGTATCATTTTTAGTTTTATGGAATTATGAGGATGTTTGGAATTTGTGTTCACATTTTTGGCAATGAACAAAGCCCTATTGTGTCAAGACCGTCCGTGAATACAAGTTGTTAACATTAGAATTAATTCCCTCGGTGCAATTTGTCAGACACAACTTCAAATTTTCGAGACCAGGCCGCAAATGATGTATTTGAGTCTGTATATAATCAATTAGAGTTAGTTGTTTGAAAGCAGACAAGGGAGTATGAAACTTGGAGTGTAATCATACTTTTGTCATGTGCTTTGATAGTTTTTGATATCGTGTTCAAATGTTATTTAGGAATTTCAATTCTTCTTTGTTCCTATAATAAGTCTGCAGTAGCTTTTTGGAGTCTTCTCATGATGTCTGGGATTAGGCTGTGTAGATATAAGATGCCAATAGCCGTGACTCCAATGACGTTAGTTTAATTTGCTGCATAAGCTATTGAGCATGATTTGTAGGCAATCAGGATACTATGAATTAAATTATTAAGGTCGCTCTTGTATTGTTTTTTGTTGGACATACAGATATACTGGAGTCCGAAGGCAATCAGGTAGGAAACCAGGAACGGTAGGAAAGTCCTTCGCAATGTTCCAAGGAGTCTAAGACATGTGTTTCAGAGATAGGTATTCTATAGTCAATGCTCATACAGTTTGGCTATTGGTTTCTTGTTATTGTTGTTGTTCTGACTCATCTGTTTGGTAAACATTAGGCTCCCAGCAGCTCCAAGGAAGCAATGTTGAGCTCATCTTAAATTTAGTCCTGAATTTTTTGCGCTGCAATTGTGTCTTTGGAGTGTTCTAGTTTTCTTTAAGCGTGAAATAGCCAGAATTTGATGTGTTGGAGATTGCAAATTTGTAAAGTGGGTAATTTTTTTTAATCAAATGTACAACTTGTTTATGGTATAAATGTATATTAATTTTTTTCATGTTTAATGCTTGTTGGCGTCAGAAACTAGCATATTGTGTAAGCTGGTTTCTGTTTTTTATTAGAATCTAAGAATTACGACCGAGCAACATTTCGGTAGGTAATGGCCATTTACAATTAAAATAATAATTAGGGAGAAATTTAATCCGAGCCAGAGTCAATGGTCGGAGTATACGGATACCGACCGTTAATCGGTCGGAAACACCTTCATAGCCCCTCCAATTTAGGAGGAAAAACGGAATTACCAGACGAATAATCGGTCGGTAATTCCTTTTCCTCACACAAATTTGGTCGGGATGTTATAGGTCCCGGTGAATCGTCGGAATACAGCGGATTACCGGGATCTTATTCCGGTCTATCTTTGGATTCGTACCATCTCAGGTCGACACACACGACCGATTTTTCGGTCGGTACCCCTTGTTAAACCGACCGACAATCGGTCGTGTAAGTGTGGTGGCCGAAGCCAATTTTCTTGGTTGTTGAAAATAAAAAAAAATACTCCCTCCGTCCATTAAATTCCTACCATATAGGAAAATGTTACGATTCTAATTGTGATAATCTTCTAATTTCTCGTCAATATATTAAATGTAATTGTCAAGTGGAATCTAGTTGAATCGTCTTAATGAAGTAGATCTATAAAATCCAATTTTTAATGATTTTACCTAAGTATACAAACTAAAGATATTTTAGCCATATCAAATATTGTGCATTGGCAAATGTGAAAAGTTAGAAGTGGTAGGAATTTATTAGTGGAGTAATAGGGAGTACAATTGTTACTTTTATGTTCGTCGGATAATAGATACATACTAGAGAGCAAGAGCACAAGCTAAGGTCCTGTTTACATTGATAATTGAAAATAACTAAACTGAGCTGAACGGAGTTTAACTGCGTAACTGAATTAATACCTGAAATCTTTAACGTAGGAATTGACAATATAATTTGGAATTAATATTTAACGATAACTATTACTACTATTATACTGATACTATTTAACTATAGCCTGTTGTTTGTTTTGAATGAGTGCCTATATGAAATGTTTAATTGTGTATTTGTTTAGTAAGTAGCACCAGATTGATGGCTCAGGAGCGGAATAAGTGTAAACAGTACGTAGAAACGATATTGAGCAATAATAATAATATCACACAAATTTAACGAGTTCATATCCAACGTCTAGGTACGTCCCTCTGATCCTAGTCAATTTTATAAATCATTACTCCGAATACAAACACTCTCCTCCACAATGTCGTGAATCAACACATACTAATTGTCACCTCCACACTCACCCATTGCTAATTTGCACTTTGAACTCACAAGCACTTTCCTAATGAATATTAATAGCTACCCAATCACCAACTCCTTCATTGGATGAATCACCAATCAGATTTTCCTCAATTCCCTCACTTTAATGAGTTTACAAGAGTAATTTGACTCGCTCAATATTGTCATCTCTTGTTATGAACATGCTTGCTTACGCTTAACTTTTCTCTTCTTTCTTTCTCTCAAAAATACACTCTATTAGAACGGGAGAAAAATGTTTTCGTGAAGTAATATGCAAGGATATTTAGCCAAAAGGCCTGGCAATTACAGTGATGCAACCCTAGAATATAGTAAATAATAAAGATAATCTACTCCTAATATTTTAGAATAAGTCCCATAATGATATATTCCATACTAGGCTATTATATATAGCTTATGTTACTTAATTGCATCTTTCAATAATTACTGATAATCAACAAATGTCCCACCAGAGTATCTTTGAAGTTTCAGTAAACACGTTTTTAAGAATTTCCAAAAATATTATTTTTTAAGAAAACTTATCCAAAAATCTTTCTTGTCTCGACAAAGATGTATCCGCATTGTGAGAACATACAACTGTTCTCCAAACCGTAGTCAAAGTCAACCAAAGTCCAACTTGGTTTAAGGGCCTCAAGCTCTAAGAGAAGAAAGTTCAAAGCCAATGCCGATCAGCCATAACAATAGCACACAACATAATAATCATGCAAATAATACAACAAGAAGCTTATATTCTAATCTAGAACTAATTTCAATGTTCCTTCAAAACTTTTCGATAGCTTCTTGAATCTTACAATATAACTTGATACTTCTCCTCGAGTCTTCCTCGAAGGGACTTTCTCTGTCAATAGTTGGAATTCTTGTAATGTCAAGACACAAAAATTCGCTACATATATAAACTGTTACATTAACATCATATCTTTCAGTGACCAAGAACATGTTACTCAACTGTTTCAGACCAGCTGTATTCATCAGAGCCAATGTCCCTGTTCCTTCTGCAACTTTTGTCCATCACTCAAAACACTAGGGTATCAACGAATTCCCCCTTTTGTGATGACAAATCCTGTGAAAAGTTCCTCGTGCAACAAATTTATAACAACACAATCTATCTCAAAGGGACCTATTTTTCTGTCTTTTTAAATTTTAAGTTTTTTGATTTTTCGACCTACTAAGTGGTAAACAACAACTAACTGGTTATTTCCTATATAAGCAATAAAGAAAACTATCCAGAATCAACATTAGTTGTAAGAGAATCATCCAGATATTTTATTTGTACTCAATAATTAAACTACTATCTATACGTAACTGACTCAATTCTAAGGCTTAGACGAAGGCTTCCAGAACTTCTAATGATTTCCCCCTTTTTGGCATCATTAAAAGTATTCACAAATAATACATGCACAAGAGATTGTTTCAAACCCAAGGTAGCATCAACTACAATTCATACCATAAATAGCACAAGCCTTTAGTTTCACAATCGACAATCCCAAAATAGAATATAACAGCAAAGAAAAGTGCTAGCAGGTAACAGAACCAAATTACATCAATAAAGTCTTGTAAAATGGCATAGGAAAAATAGATAACAAAAGCAGTCAAAAAGATAGGGGGAGGGAACAGAAGGCTAGAAACATATCATTACTCACTCATCATCTGCATCCATCTCGTCCTCTGAAGCATCATGATAGAACCTTATCATCCTCATCATCTTAGTTCTCATCATCATTCCATCATTCGTCTCCTCATCCTGATTCATTGCAGGAAGAGTGGCTGACTCCTTGAGGTCAATACTTTTCATCTTCCTTAGACTGATTTGGCAACTGTCTAGCAAACGAACCCGACCAGTCACAGTAAGATGGTCTCTAGCATGCAGCAGAAATAGTAGTCTGATAGTAAGGAGTGGTCTCAACCTTCTGACAGTACAACAACTACCTGTGTCGCTGTCCGTCAGTCCTTTATTTAGACAACCCAGTCTTCAGTCTCATCTCAACTTACCCTAACTCCCCTTGCCTCTGCAGTACAAGGAAGTGGTCAACGCCATGGCATCCATAGTCACCGAGCATTCTCAATGTTTTATCCTGCTTACATTCCAATCTTGTTTTAAAATCAATGCGGAGTGAGATCAGTTAGTTCTGACTGGTCTCCTCTACTTTTCTTTGCTTAGGACAACAGTTCTATTCCTTTTTAATTGGTGAGTCACCAACATGCGACCAGCGTGTCCCTCTTGAATGATCCATACTTTTGGCGCAGAATTTTGAGACGAGACTGTTCTGTGTCAGGTGATGTGTCCACGAGAGAATGGAGCCAATTCCCTTAATCAAATCCCAAAGATAATGTGAGCCCATAGGTCTAAGAGGAGAGAGGAATCTTTGCATTTATCACGTGTTCAATAATTAGGGCAGAATTTTTTTCACATTCTCAGTCTAAGATAAAATCAGAACCATTTATTCATGGATCTAACTGACCCTCTACCTGTGACTTTGGATCAAATCTTCTGACAAATCGAGGTACAAAATCTTCATAATAGGTTCCCTAAACGTAATGTTTTGAACCCTCCATTGCTAACAACCTTCCAAATGAAACTTATCATAATCTCATCATTTGACTTCACAGCAACAGTGGGCCACCACATGCACTATATTTAGCAAACATTCTCTAGGACATTCAAAAACTCGCAACCGAAAAGAACAGACCACACGCATATTATTTGCCATAAACAGTACTAACTAAACTCATAATCAGGATATTGGAATAAAATTAGCATAAATCCTTAACAGCTCAACATAAGCCTTTCTTAACATCTCAATTATGAAGCCAGCCAGCCCTGCATATCTAAACACTTGTTTCACTTCAAGACAACGCAGAGAAAATATCCAATAAGCCCTCGCATGCACAACCACAAAGCATACAGCTTCTTAGAAGACTTGAACGTAGAAAGGAAAGAAGTTGTTTTCCCTTTAGCTAGACGGGAACAGGTCTTCCTCATTGGTTCCTTGGGGTACTAGTGTGATCTGTTTTGCCTCTCTCCCGCACTTCTCCTTTTTCCTCAATCTTGACCATTAGACCCTCTAAGGTAGACTTCTATCAACACAACTCTGTAATCCAGCACTTGAGTAACTGCAACAACCTGAGCCAACGCTTGATACTCATCATCATCACCCTCACACTCTCTCCCCTAATCTCTGGAGGCTTTAGACTCGGACCAAGAACCTGCAAGAAGGTTTTTGGCAGAAACACCTTGTTCCCCTCATGTTCTCGACTCAGCTGGTTTGATTAGAGCTAGGGTTTTGAACTGAGAGAGAAGCAAGATGGTTCGCGATTTAGGGTTGGTGGTATATGGAGTAGTTGAGGGGAGGTGAATTGTGATTAGGGTGGTGTGAGGTGATTTGTGCGTGTGTGGAATCGATTGTTGCGGTGAAGGGAATATGGGTTGGAATTTTGTGGTGTGGAGTGGTTCTATGGTGTTGTGTGAAGTAGCATTCGGAGTACATTAGTCAGGTGGTGGTGGTGTTGGAAGTATGGAGCTTAAATAACGGTGCGTTTTGTTGTACGATGGTGGTTTCTTCTGAAATGTTCATACCCACAACACTTACGATTGAATTGTGGTTGCCTTCTTCCCTCCCTTTTCCTTCTCAGCCATGCTTTCTTCCCATTCTCACAGAATTTTGAAGCTTGATCAATGACAGATGAAAATTGAGAACTTCTCAAGAAAGGAAACAGAGACTATTCCGAGTTGATTGATTTAGAGTTTGTGATGTATCAGTAGCAGAAAACACAAGAGGGGATATATATACTAAGGAAATCAAGGATTGTAAGGAAGTGGAAAGCTGTAGTTAATACAAGAAGTGGAGTGTAAGGGAAATAACTTCCTCATAAATACACTGAACCTTACCTAGAACATTGAAAGTGCACGTGATGGTGGGTGGGGCCATAAGTTGATTTTTGCAAATAATGAATTTGAACTGCCATAAATTTCTCAACTAAGGCAGCAGTAAGGATATCAATTAGTTCTTTCCAAAACCATGAGTAATTGGCAAGAACAGTATATGTGGCATCTGCTGTTTACTCCGCTGTACATCATCTATCCAAACAGCGTTCACGCTGTTCTAGCAACATTAGTTCACTTCAATATATACTATAATGGTACAAATATATCACAAGTTATTGTGCAATATGTACATCTATGAGGACACTATCTAGACCAATCATTGGGCGTGTCAACAAAAGAAGCCTTTCACCTATAATCTAACTAAACCTAAAAGACTCTTAACCTACAAAAAGACTCTCTACAATGGTGTGTGAAGATAGTCAGAAGCTGATCCTACACATTTACAATAACACATCTCCACATTATCTTTTTCCACAATTATCCATCCACGGAAGTGGTTCGTCGTATCTCAATATGCTTTGATTCTTGGAGTCTGCACAGGGAAAAATTCTATAAAATGGTTTTTAATAAGCACTTGTATTATCACACAAATATAGGAACACAATTGTAGATCACCTGAAAATGATGTCTCCCACCAATACGTAATCCTGATGACACATACCGCGTCTCGCGTTTGTTCGAATCAAGAAAAGAGCTTTGAATCACCAAAAGTTGGAAGAATACGTGAGGTCGTACTCGAATATTGAGCAAAAGGTCAAATTACAAGCAAAAATTTTTCTTGCTCGGTTTTCGTCACAAGTTTCCAAAGGTTTCAAATAGGTTCAAACGAAGTTACACTGGCGATTGCTCATGGCTGTTTGGATTACTCAATCATGTTCCGTCAACATTTTTCTGAATCCGCTATGTATTTTAAATTATTTCTTGATTTTCTAGTGATTTTCTTATGATTGCAATGTCTTAAATTACAAAAACGCAGAAAATCATGAATAATGTATGACACAATACTCACGAAATAGTGGAACCTTCTAGAACATTCTAGAACTCGCTTGCTTGGTAGAGCAAGGGTGTCCTAGGTTGCGTTGAATCAAGGGAAATCAACGAATAAAATCGGAGGAAATCAAAAATCTTCGAGGTTTTTGGAATATATTACCAATCATCTGAGCGTGGATATATACGCAGGTATTGGAGCGTATAATACTCTTGAACAGGAGCGTATAATCGCTCCATATTGCTGCGTAATATCTTCAAACCAAGTTGCTATAACGAAGTTTGCCAAACTATTATATGAAAATTGCCTGCTTATACCTAGATGAGCGTATATACTGCAGGAAAAGCTGCGTTATACCTCATATGCAGGCGATATACGGCTGCCTTCCTGCGTATTAACGCCATCCTCACGTATAGAGGTTTGCATGATCGTTTTTGCCCTTCTGTGCCTATAAATACTTGGCCTTTGCTCAGTCCGGGGACACTTCTTCACAACCTACGATTTTTAACAGCTTTCGCTCATGCTCACCTTCAATATCATACACTTCATATACGCAAACTTCACGAGGCATACTCCTTCTCTTCTAAAACACTTAAACACATATAACAATTCGTTTTTAGGTTCAAAGCATCGATTCCCTTTCGAATCAACAGCGATATAACAGAAGTTGAATCTTGAGATTACTCACCAATAATTTCTCTCACTTTCTTATATTGAATATACCATTGTTATGAATTTTAAAATGCAATTAAATAACATGTAGAAACTCACTTTTTATTCGTCTTCTTGTAAATATAGTAGGATTGCTTAATTATTTCAATGTTCATGGTTTGGTTTTCAATCGCTTTTCATTTCACTTATTATTACCCTTGTCGTTACAAGAATTTCGTTATTCTTGTATAGGCGATTCAACGGCGAAAGATTCATCTGCGTGTCTTGTGTTTCATCATGAATAACAATTGTTTTTCTTTTTCTCAGTAGCGAATATCAAAAGCAAAGGATTACTTTTCATTTCGTTTTATCAAACTAACTTTTGTTTTCTTTGCATGATTTAGTTGGTAAAGATAGTTTAGCATATACTTGAAGTTTACT
>SNQN01002927.1:4801-36181 GCA_008642245.1 Bassia scoparia
TGGGTTGTTGAGAGGATGATGCCTAGGTACCTTGGTGCGGAAGATCGATTGTACTGGTGGCGGAAAAGGGCGTCGGTTTCAGCGCGTTTAACTGTGACCTGACCCCGGCGCTCGAGCTGGTTGTGACGTCGCCCGGTGGAGCGAACGATGGTCGGTGGGCTCGTTTTTTATTTTATTGTTTTATTTTATATTAATATAAACTTACTGTGGATGAGCATGCAGTGATCCAGAATTTACCCGTATAATTTTTGCAATTCGTATGTAGTTAATTTTCCAAGTTCCCTGCTTATGATATGTACATAAAGTTAAATTAACTTCATATTTAATAATTAGTAGCTGACAAAGGTCCAACGATATTCATACAAAGTGTGACCAAATATAATTATTGCGATGATTGAATAAATGCTAAATATAAGATTGTTAGGGCATTGTTGTAATTATGAGGAAAAAAACTTGCACAATTAAAATAAAAAAAGCTTCTAATACTCCGTGGAAAAATGGAAATTTCCCATGATGACCGAGCAAGGTGGTAACCCAATGACAATATACACAAGGTTGTTAGTATTTTACTATATGGATTTGGTCATTTTCTATCGTATAGTATTGTATTAACATCATATGTTGATCATCATCTACCATAGTCCACTAGGTTTAGGTAGTTACAACCTTATCTTCATCAACATAATATTAAAGACATACTTAAATGAGTAGAGACACCATATTATCACGTTATTTGTCACGCAAATTATTAAGATTAGCAATGATTTTATGATTTATTAAGACTTAAAGGTTAATTATTCCAAAAAAATTTATCGTTACTTTGACTACATCACATATGATAGGATATTACGTACTAATTTACTCTATTTAGTTTGAAACCAATAAATTTCGAAAACAGTACATAAGTCTTAAGTTTACTTGGGCATGTATAAGTCATATTAGGTCATACCGTTGTATAACTATAAATCATATTATGTCATAATTGTTTTTTAAAAATATAATGAAGTTAAAATTGTTGAGTCAGTTGAGTGTATGGAAGAAAATTGACATATAAAATAATCTATTATTGCAATTAATTTAAAAAATATTTTATGTTACCTCATTCATGACCTAATCTAAACGATTGTTTAACTAAAATTTATTATTTTAAATTTGCATAACAGCATAACTATAATTTGTATACGTAACGATTTCGGATTGGTTGCAACATATTAAATAATAGTAAAAGGACGGAATAACCTGTAAGGAAGAGGCAGCATGGGAAGCAAGTGTGGTCTGCGCATGTGCTTAGGAAGTGTGGTGAACATGAATATATCAGCCCAATCTAGCTTCTGCTCATCCGACCCAACGAACGCTTGACCGTAACCTTCCACATCGTTTGATGATTGGGAGTATTTTTTCTTCTCTTCTAGTGGAAGATTGAAAAATTCTTCGGTTTTCAGCTTCAAATCCTCAATCAATGACTTGCTGACYCCATGGTTTATAACCTGTTAAATTGTGAATAGTATTAGGTTAGTTATTCACTTATTGTAAGACTTATGATTGGTACAAGTGTGAATATATGAATAACTCGCTCTTAACTATATACCAATGATCATTATTGTTATTTGTATTTAGTGATTGATATAAAAAGAATATATAATATATTTATACGGGGTCAATT
The DNA here is from genome assembly GCA_008642245.1 of Bassia scoparia. Classification (NCBI taxonomy): domain Eukaryota; kingdom Viridiplantae; phylum Streptophyta; class Magnoliopsida; order Caryophyllales; family Amaranthaceae; genus Bassia; species Bassia scoparia. The sequence continues at coordinate 6,465 of SNQN01002927.1, forward strand.
AGTTAATTTTAGTCTAAAAATATTGGTAAAATCTTTCGAATTTATAACAAATTCCACCATTTTAGGTTTCAAGTGGGGTCAAGTGACCTCCACAATGCACTAATGCATCCGCCAATGTTTGTATTCAATTTTGTAATAACTTAAATAATAAAATTTTTAAATTTATTTTGCTGTGAATGAGTCACAAGAGTAGGGTATATTTATAAGGGGAAGGTTTATGAGGATTTAAACCTCTAATAACTACAACAGAGATCAAAAGAAGATGGAGTTGAAGTCATTGCTTCAAACATTTTGCTCATGAAATTTTCAATTTCTTTTGTACCATTCTAGTTTCAAATTTATATGTTTGTCTTATGTCGATCAGTTTTAAATTTATAACTTTTCTATAGCTGAATGTTTGCAATAAAGCGGTATTTTATCTCCGATAACAATATCCTTTGTTGCAAACATTCAGTTATAGAAGTAAATAAAATGGTCCCACATATAAGCTTAAAGTGTTGTTAAATTACCAACGATGGCTTTAGCTACTCATTAGCTAGTTGTGCCCACATAACATCAGAGCATTTGCATTCACAATAAATTGGTCTTTGTCAAGATAAGAATTGATCAATAATGTAACATAAAAAAAATTAATCAATCAAGCCTGTATGCTGACCGGCCAACTTGGCAACCCAAAAGCTAAGACATTGACGCGGTTGCCGGATGGTCATGAGCTTATTACTTCCTCACGTTGTTATTATGAATTTATGATCATTTGATGTTGTAAGTAAAACGACCAACATATGTGAGAGTAAGTACCTATATCTAGACGGTACCTAAAAAGTTATTACTAATTTAATATACAAGAATGCGTAAGGAAGGGTTCATTGCGATCTAATAACCGTGCTTAGCACACATAGAGAGCCAATATAATATAATGATAGAATACATACGTATATATGCAACGGAAATATTTAATGAAATATACCTGGAAAAAACCCCATTCTTGACAAGCGAAATGCAACTTCTCCAACTCCAATTCATCTCCATTCAATAATTCCCCCATGTTAATAGTAGGAACTTGAAGTTGATGAAAATGATGTGCATCTCCTAAAATTGGAGGTTCCTGATTAACCTGAACATATCTATTTGGGACATTATCTAAGCTTCCTTTAGCTAGTTCTTGAACATTAGGAACTTCCAATGATTTTCCTAGTGTTTTGATCTCATGATTTTCAGACCCCATTGTTGATTGTGATCGATGATACTATATCTCTCACTAGCTACTTTAATTTGATTTTAGTAAGCTAATTAAGTTAAACTAAACTAAGTAGTGTCACGTATTTATATATAGAAGACAAGCTATAAGACAAGTCAGTGTATAGTCTGTCATTCGTCGTATTCAATGAATAGGATTATGAAGACAATGGTTTTGCATTGTTTATGATTAATTTCTTCAAAAATGGTGGTCACTAAATACAATTGTATATTGCAATTTTCTACAATCAACATCACAGCCTCCGTTAATTGACTATTGACCACAACTCATTAATTAGTATGATTTTTGCGGACTTGTCACATACGTATTCTTTTAGGTTGACCTACACTACTAGCATCATTGGCTTGGCCTTGAAATTATTATAACCCATACAGGTTGGCCGGGCGTGGCCATAAATAATGCATTTTGGAAAAGAGGAAAATAAATTAGCCATGGCCGTTGAACCTTGGAAGTTGGAAGTGTCCTATAAATTTTAGGTAAAATTGGGATAAATACCTATTTTTGGGGCCCGCATGTAGCGGCGTCTACTCGGTCTCATTGTAATTTCATAAGCCGTAATTATAGAATTCAAAGAGCCTATCGATTATCACTTTAAAAAGTACACTAAACTAAAATTACTACAAGAGTTGATTTTATTATACATGCATCGCTACCTATCCTAACGATTGTGAGCACTTCGAATTAATCAAATTAATATGGTGCCTAAAATTCGTTCGTCCATAATTAATCTGAATTTAATGTGATTCAAGCAAATTCTGGTCTTGATTAAGCAAACGAAAAAGTCATACGTGCAACGATCAAGAATAGTATACATAGAAATCGATACCCAAATATATACAAACCAACTCACTTTGTATCGCTATCAATACAAAGGAAAACAAAGATTAGTGCATCAAAAGTTTTGCTTCCAATTAAATCGCTTATCACAAAAAAGGATTGACAATTACAATTGAAACGATTGCGATAAGTCGAAAACAACTAAAATCGAACGAATTTACATGATTGAAAACCAAAAGCAAAACGAAATTCAATGTATTATATTAATCAAAATTAATGGCAAGAAAGGAGAGAGATTTTGATTAAATAGCCTTAGAATTTGTACCTAAATCCGCAAAGATACGACTTTGAAAGTTGCGACGAATTTGAGGGACTTTTGATTTTGAGAGTGGTTTGTGTTTGTTGATTGAATTTGAATGTGAGAGAGACTTTTGAGAGCTTTGAATTGAACTTCAAATACTGATTTTTTTTTATGTTCGATTAAGCACCGAGAGCATGTAATTATAGGCATTTTGGAGCAAGATAGATAGAACTAAAATTAAGTATACGAAGTAGCAACCGTATATACAGTTCAGGAACCGTATATATGGTCACTTCATCCGTATATACAGTTATCCTAACCTTATATACGGATCTTGTAGAATATTCCAGATCATTCTCGAATTATCTGAATTTATCAAAGAATTTCTGAATTTATTTATTTTAGAAAATCATTTTATAAACCTTAAAAATAAAGAAAAATAGCCTAAAAATAGAAAATAATTAAAAATCAAAGATAAATCAGAAAAATAATCTAAAAATACTAGAGAACTCGGAATAATGTTTGGATTTATGGATTTTGCCACAACTTTCGGAATTAGTTCTATTTTGAAAAGTTGTACTTTTCCTCATTGGTTATTCAATTTGGGGAGACACTTTTGGGTGTCTATAGACAGCCTTGAGAAGTGCACCACAATGGCTCTTTGAAGTCACAATGATTTGCCATATGTTCACATCTTCCTTTAACTTCTTCAATTGTTTAATGATCAAGTTCTCCTCGATCTTGAGGAGGAGGTTGTGGAGGCGGAGTTACTTGAGCACTAGCTTGATTTGGATCCATGTAAGGCGACCGAACTTAGATAGGACTTGAACTTCCTTGTCTTTGGGAGGAAGTGATGGGTTATGATGAGCCTCAAAGACCGTTTTCTCTTCTTGGAAGATGGCGTTGAAGGTAGTGTCAACAACCTCGCCTATATAAAAGTTTTCATCATCACTATTCGATATGTCATTGACTTTATGGAATAGATGCGAGATAACCAATTGAGAACACAATTGCCTCATTGCAATTGGTTCAATGAGAGCGGTGGGATAAAAAGAGATGTCTTCTCATTTAATCAAGGATATACTAGGAGAGAGGGTCCTAACACGTTTCTTAGAACCACCTAGAGGGACTGGAAGGCGATCGTTTTCTACAAAATCTAGGACAACTTCCCTCAATGTGTGGCATTCTTCGGTGTCATGACCATTGCCTCAGTGGTATTCGCAAAACTAGACTATGCTCCATTTTGGAGCTATTTTCTCCATAGGAGGATTTGGAGTAAGGCCTTTTGGAGGAATTAAGTCAGTAGACTTGAGGTGCTCAAAGGCTTAGGCATAGGGTAATAAGCCTAAACTAGTGTACCGACGTTGTGTGTACGAACCCAAGTCGGTGGTGTGTTCAATCTTTGCCCTATCCTATTTGCACATGGACCAAAAGTTAAGTCCCATGTTTGTTCAACTTGTTATGCAATGCATGCCTTAGGGGTGATCATTCTTTGCGTATGACTTCACTCAAAAATGTAAAACGTGCATTGCCGCCAAAAGTGTTTTTTTTGCCTTATTTATTATCATTTTTTCGGTCATTTTTCGAAAAAAAATTATTCAGAAGTTTTCATCTTGTCCGAACCTTTTTGAAAATTTTCATTTTTGTTGTAATTTTTTATTTAAAGGCATATTACGAGTTTTGTCACTCGTTTACAATTGTGTAATGCGACAAAGATGCAAAGCCTAATGATTCTAGTTTACAACCATTTCTATATTACAATGCCTAAGGAAGATCACCTTATTAAATGAGGATTGTTACATGACTTGTTTTGTCTTATGTCTGCAAAGCTAGGGTCCTACGGAGTAATAGGCTAAAGCACATAACACGTTGTCACACTAGCATGATCCCTATATGTAAAATAAAAAACAGACGACCAGTCACCTAGAGTTTATTGCTACGTTATCAGACATCGCCGATTTGGGTGTCCAAAGAGGGTTGCCGCTAGAACAGTCCTTAACATATACCTCTGGGCCTGTTGTGACGATCATAGGAGGTCTAAGCAATTACAACTAACTTCATAGTGAACTAGGTCGCGCGCCATGATGGGGATACTTATCAAGCTTAAGAGTTGGTTACATAGGTAGTGCCCCAGCGACAATATTAAGCTAGCCCCCTAGCCTTTAAGTGTAGAACACACTTATACGAGACGTGTTCCTAATAAGATTACTCACGAATGAGAATTATAATGTATGATGTCTAAATGTCGTCTTTAAGTTACTAAAATTGCACGATGTTTCGAGTATATATTGTCCACACGTCACTAAAGATAAAAGTTTCAGTGAACTCCCTAGTGAAGTTGCCCAAAGACGTACTATTTAGTCCCCGTGCTGGATCGGATCCGGTCCCTTTGCCCCACGGGGTATGGTCCTCAGTGATGATTGTGGTTAGCATGAATTGAAGTCTTCCTTTGCATAGTGTGAGTATACCTTGAATTACGTGTATTAGGAAGTCACCACCGCACTCTTTCCAAGAGCTACAGAACTCGTTTTAAGCCTTGTCGAGACATAATGCAAGGCAAAGGACTCCATAGTCTATTCGAGCACCAAAGGTGATGGATTGGGGGACAAGGGTAAGGGTGAAGTAGTGCACAATGCCCCCTCGCATCTAGCGGCCTCTACTTAGTCATTGCAAGTCCATTATTTAAAAGACAATAACAAATATATTTCCTTGTTAAACCTAAGAATGCAAGATTACTGGGCGGGTTGCTTAACAGAATTACATGCACGTCAGACTAATTATTTCGATGATACGTTTGCTTAATTCCATATTCCGGGCGCCCAATGTCGGTTGTCCATTATTTTCTTATTAAGCGTGAACAACATGAAATTTTCATGGTCTTGTTTAAGGCATAATAGTTGGGATTACAAGCATGCAACCACTCGTACAAGAAATTAAAGTTTACCTAAGATTGCTTTTGATTGATCGTCGAATAATTGTTAATTAAATTACATGAAAAGTCAAATTTCTAATAACAAGCATGAAAAGGGGGGGTTAGAATTGAGACTATGGCCTCAAACGTACCTTGCAACATGATGCGTATACCAAGGATGATGATTCAGACCCTTAAGAACCCTTGTAGAACTTGAAGAACCCTTAATCGAACCTTGTTTGTGTGTATTTGAATGTGTTTTTGTGAATGTTTGAATGAGAGTTTTTGTAAGAAAGAGAGTGTGTTTGAGGAAAGAAAATGGAAGAAATCTATTGTATGAATGTAGGTTATGAAAAACTCAAGTCCAGGGTGCTTATTTATAGGCAAGAATCACATGAGAGGCCTAACTTTTTACCTTTTTTCACATGACTTTCTTGACTAATTTAGATTGTGCATATGGAGATAAAATCGTATAAAATCAATTCTTATTTATACGATTGCTATAAACCGTGTGTTAGAGTTTCATTGAACCTAGGCAAGCTTGGGCATCATTTCAGCTAGTGGAAGGTTCGGGAACAAGCAATTCCGCTCGGTTTTGCGTTTTTGCTTAGGAAATTCATAATTAATCCTCTATAAGTTAAAAAAGTATGGAAAAAAAATGTTAAATCCAAAATACGATGTGTTTTAAAATTTTGATTTTTTAAATAATTTTAAGAATTGTTTTAAAATTAATTAAATGGCTGAAAATTCAAAAAAATTCTGAAAAATGTAGAAAAATTCTAGAAAAAGTCTAAAAATAATGTAAAATTATTTGGAAAATAAAACTTATTTTTACGGGTATTTTAGGGAAGAAGAAGTGTTAATTGTTCTGAAAAACCTATCTTTTTCGGGTTTGTTAGGGCCCTAGCGCTCTCGATCTAGCTAATGTGCTGCAAGGGGTGTCATATCATTTGCCGTCTTGGGCTAGGAAAAAATGTAGCAATCTACAAGATGGGATTTTGATTTTCACCAGCAAGATAACCTCACTGCCATACACTAAAGTAAAAGATGTAAGTCTAATTGTCTCCTTTGAGATTGTTCGAGCATACCATCCACCCAAGTTCCCTTAGCTTGGCTCCCTCATTTACTTTGTTTTCATTATTCCAGAAGTATGATGTTATTAGCAGCTTATACCTGACCATTAGTCTGCGGTCTGTCCACCGATGTGGCTCTCGATCTTAAGTTTATCTCAAACCTAGAACAATATTCTTTTGTTGAATCACTAACAAATTGCTTTCCAGTATCTGTGACCAGTACTCGGGGAGTTCGAAACCTTTTGATATTGTTTCTCTAAATGAACTGATGAACTTGCTTTCCCGTAATCGAAGCCAATGGTTTACCATCGACTTACTTGGTAAAGTAGTCGATCGACAACAACTAACAAAAACTCCTTGTGCCCTGAGGTTTGAGGGAAGGGCCAGAGTAAATACATGTATGCTTCATTTGTTAAAAGGCAAGGTTGGGAGCAGAGGCGGGGGGGGGGGGGGGGGGCCAAGGGGGCACGTGCACCCCCAATTTTTTGGGGAAAAAACAGAGTCAAAATAAAAAAATAAAAAAAAAATTAAACAAATTGAAGAAAGACAAGCACGTGAAGTCTGAAACCAAAGATGAATAAAACATTAAGCATGCTTGACTAATTGACAGAAATGACAGGTTAGTGGGCCCAATTCATTKATTTATTTAATTTTATCATTTATTACAATTTACAAAATAAACCCCAAAATTRTCAAACAATTCTCAAACCCAATTACCCAAACCCAAAGTCCCAAATTAAACGGCTCTCTGCCTCAAACTGACTACTGCAGTACTGCCTTCAGCCCTTCACGTCGGACGAGACACTGCGACGGGCGGTCGGGGTCGGCGACGGAGACGGGAGACACTGCGACGGCAGGCGGCTGGCGGCTGGCGGCTGGCGGCGAGTCCGGCGACTCTTTGGTATTTTCTTTTTTTTTCGATTTTAATTGTTTTTTTTCTGGGTTTTTTTTGTGCTTTTGCAATGTTTAAATGTTAATTCAATGATTGTATTTGTGTAATTGTGTTATTGTATATTCTTAATTTAGTTCAATGATTTATGCTTTAATTGGAAATTTGGAAATTGAAATGTTAATTTTTTTTAGTTTTTGAAATTTGAAATATTAAATTGGTTTGTTGTTAGAATTATTGAATAATTGAATAACTTCATAAGTTGATTAGTTGAATAGTTGATTACTTCATAAGTAGAATTATTGAATTGAGAAGAATAGATGTGGTAATACACTAATTTGATTTGATGATATAAAATTATAAAATAATTAGTTGACTTATGTTTATCAATTTAATTAGGAAATGTCAAGTGATTCCAATTCATCTAATTCAAACAAGCTCAAGTCTAAAGGAAAGCAACCCGATCTTCGACAATTTATGTTCAAAAGAAAAAAAACCCAAGAAACAACTTCTTCTTCTCCCGCCCAAAGTCAAGCACCTAATGATGACATATCTAATGAAAGCATTGACCCTCCTTCGATTACCTCTCCCCAAAATGAAGATGTCAATATGGAGGATGGTAGTCCAAGTAGTACAAATGTACCATTAGAGAATTTAGATGAAGAGGAGGAGGAAGAGGAGGATGAGGAGCTAGTATATGATGTTGAATTACTTCCACATGATCCCGGGAAAAGAATAAATATTATGAATTATCCTCCTAAAGAAAGGAATGCGGTGAGGAGAGCTTACATTCTTAAGAAACCTTTTTCTAAAAATGAAGACCCGAAGAATTTTGTAATTTATTGTTTATTTTTTTCTTATTTTCTTTGTATTGTAATTGTAAGATTATAATTAATTTGGCATTTGAAAATGTTAGACTTAATGTATTAAACAGTTGTTATTATTGTGTATTTTTTTACCCGATTTGGTATGAATTGGAGCTTTCTAAATTTGCACCCCCGATTTCAAAATCCTAGCTCCGCCTCTGGTTGGGAGGATCGATGAGAGCTAATTAGCAGGCTTTTGAGGAATGAAGTAATTGCTCTGACACATTTCGCATTTTTTAACCAAGTCAAGTGCGTCTTAATTGTTAGTTGTCCAATAGTTCTCAAAGTACCCAGCTCTATCTAAGTGGACTCTCGATCCAACACCATTGTCCAGTTGTGACTATTGATGATTGGTTCCTTGAATACCTCCTAAGTGATGCTCCTCAATTCCAATATTTATGTCGAGTTCCCAAGCATTGATAAAGCATTAGCATGATAATTCTCAGAACAAGAATGTGGTTAACTGAGAATTGCTGAAATTTTTGGGAAAGTTTGTTTACCTTATTCAGGTGCATTTTCATTCTTTCTTCTTTCGCCGATGCTACTAGGCATAACTGCATTCCAAGGATGATAGTTTCATATTCCATTTTGTTATAGGAGGGAGAGATCGATGCCAAATTTAACCGTGTACACTAACTTTTTTCCATGATCTGTCACAACAAGAAAATAAGATTTTACCGATCGTCAAAAACAAATAAAAAAGGGTCTGTGAAAACGTAGGAGCAGTAAAAAAACGACGATCGGTACTATAATGGAAAATAAATCAAGGTTTACCGACGGTTAGTAGTTGGTAAATTTTACCGACTACTAATTTAAATGGTTTGTAATTACCGACCAATTGATGATCGGTAATTACCATCCGTTTAAATTAGCGGTCAGAAAAAAATTGAAAAAAAGTAAACCAAACATGTTCTTTTACACTGGTTCAATTTCCAATATATTTTAATTTTATTTTAATTTCATTTTTTTAAACGAGAAAGACGAAGTGAATTTATTCCATAATCATATGAGAAACAACAGAGTAAAATTCTTTATATAACTTCCAAATTTCCAATAAATTAAATTAAAAATATTAATTCTTTTACAAAATGTAAAATAAAATATAGATCTAGAATATTCACAAACTTACTCTAAGAAGGTAAACTAGTTCTTCCTCTCCAAACAATATAACGATTAGGAAAAAAGTCTTCTTCAAACTTGAATCTTCATAACTACAAATGAGTACAAAAAATTGGATCAAAATTTGGGACAAACCAAACAACATTAAACTGAAAACAAAATAGAAAATTGGGACATTTGAATAAGATTAGAAATCAGAACTAGAAAGGTTGCAAAGCAAAAAATTAAAAACGAAACGAAGTAAAAAAACAAAAAAATGCAAAATAAAAACAAACTAAAAAAGCTTTCATTGAAGAAAACAAAAAATGAAAACTTTAATACTTCCTCCGTAACAGTTAAATAGCAACATTTTCTAAAAATGGCAATAACATCTTATTAGCAACATTCATTTAATTTCTATTTCAAGACCCATGTGCACACACTCAAATAATAATAAAATACTATTCTCTATCTCTTCCTACACATAATGACAATAGTGTGAACACATCAAACACTACTATTCACAAACAGACTAAGGGTCCATGCCACACCCAATGTTTCAATTAAATCGTTACAGAGGATGTTTACAGAAAAAAATTAACTCAAAAATTAAAAAACACAAAAGCATGGATGATTCAAAAACAATTTTGAACAAACCCCAAACATTGGAATCAAAATCAATTGAACACCCCCCAAAATCGTGAATAACAAAAAAATTAAAAAACGAGGTAAAAGAAAAATCGGCTGACCTACTTCGCCGCTTGTGCTGCCACCTCCTTTGGTCGAACCAAAACCCAAAAATCAAAAACCCTAAATTGAAATAAAAAAACATATAATGACAAAAACCAAAATTTTAAATAGAAAACCTTAAAAATGTAATTAACGAGGCAAAACCCAAAAATCGAGTCGAAAAACCTAGAGAAAAGGAAAACCCTAGATCTAGGTGGTCACGAGTGGTCACGCATTGCCGATGGTGGTTGTGGGGGAGAGGGGGTGGCGACGTGGCGTATTGCTTGTGATGTTTCCCGAAAGGAGTTGAGAGAGGAGGTGATAGAAGTTAGAAAAGATAGAATGAGGGGAGAAAGAGGGAGAGAAGAAGGAGTAGATATGTGGGGAGGAAATTAAGAGAGAGAAAATGAAGCAGTGAGAGAGTGGTTGGATGAGTGAAATGAGAAAAGAGAAGGGAAATGAATTCATTAGCCAACTTTAATTAATTTTTTTTTCTAAATCACATTTATCGACCGTCTACGGTCGGTAATGTACAAAAGGTAGTCGGTAAATTTAGTATTTGTTTTTTTTAAAAAAAAAAATAAGTTACACTTTTACCGATAGTTATATGGTTGGTATGTTAGTAAAATGGTCAGTAATACCATCTATATTTTTAAACGGTTAGTAAATTTCAAAACACGGCTGGTAATTATAGTTGACCTGATAAACGGTAGGTAATTTTATTTTTACTGACTAATTCAATGGGGGTCGGTAAAATGCGTCGTTAATAACGCGGATTCTTGTAGAGTGTTTTGATGAGAATTGCATCCCCCTTGCCATCCTTGGTATCCGAACCATCAACATAGACTTCCCAATTTTCCGACGTCGTTGGTTCAAGTGGTTTAATTTTTTCGTGCATTCGACGATGAAGTCTGGTAGGTCTTATGCTTTAATGGCCCTTCTTGGCTCGTACTCCAAGCCATCGTAGGAAAATTGATCTGTACACTCGGTCATCCGGGTAGAGTTATTTCGAATCTCAATGACCTGCCCCGATTGACTATCCAATGAGGACTTTGAAAGGGGTGCATGGAAGTAAGGTTTTAACTTCCCAATTGTAATGACCAAAGCGTATACCATCTTTTCAATCTCCGAATACTGAGATTCGGCACTCGACTTAGCTATGTGACTTTTCGCTGCCTTTGAGAGATGGGGATGGTTGAGGGGGCCCTTGTTGGCTCACATGAGTCCTGTGGGAGCACCTCCTTCAAGGGGAATAGAATTGGTAGAGTCACACGGGATATCTCCATAGCAATTTTGATCGGTTATGCATTGAATGGATGTGTGTTAGATTGGTCGAAGTTGGCTAAGGTTGCTCAAGCATTTCGCTTAGGACGCTCACTTGCTCGAGGAAAACATTGAGCTCTTATGGACTGACCTGAGAGTTGACCCAGAAAATCCCCTTCAATGCTTGAGTTAGAAACCTATAGGAAGGATTCCAAAACTAAAGACTAGTCTAGTTAATGATTGACTGTACGTTTGAGTGGAGAGAATGAGATACCTTTTTGTGGCTAACCACCTCCCCTTTAATAAGGTTTAAAATGGTTGTACTTGATTATTCCTTCAATGTGAGACTGCTATAGGAACTTTGTTTTTCAATGTGGGACAACAAAGTGTACATTTCAGAGGAATTAGGAATCCCTCTCCCATTAGAAGATTGTACTTTCTTTCAAGGGTACAATCATACTTTTTTTGTCTCATAGGCACTTTTGTAACTTCACTAATTTAGGGTATGTCTTAAAGACAGAGGGACCCACCTTAAGGGTAATGCACTACAAGCATGCGCGTATATACTTACCAAAATTGCCTTCCGATTCTAAATTGGTAGGTATCTTTGTATTCACCTATCACTCCGAATTTTTACTTGCCACCTTTTAAATGGTAGCTATTTACCTATCAATGATGTTTGATCACCTACCACAAATTAAAACAGTAGTTCTTTACCTACTCTTTTAATCTAAATACATACCATTTAATTAATAGTAGGTAATTACCTACCATAAATTTACAGGTAGCAATTGACCTACTAAACAAAACAAATTACCTACAGCTTAGTGGTAGGTATTTATTTATACCATAAAATTATACCCACCCAAAAAATCAAACGAAGATGAAAAATCAGATCGGCAAAAAAGAATAGAACTCACCTAAACCCACAAATTACTCACTGCTTGCATCTTCATCTTCGCGTCGCTGTCATTGGACACAACTACTCACCCCCGCGTCATTTTCGTTGAGCAACTGCTGGACGCTATTGTTGTTTGTCGTGTGTTGCGTTGTTGGTTGTTGTTGCAATGTTCGTGGCTGCTACTCTCAATCGTGCTATCCTCCTCAATTTGCAGTTGGTGGCTTCCTTCTCAAGTTGAAAATTTGTTGGGAACTACCTACATTGTTCCAAACTTTAGAAATAACTACCCACTATTTTTTTTATTAAAAATAACTACCCACATTTTACAAAACCATTGTAAAACACTACCCAAATTGGTTTTCAGGCCAAATGAAAAACCATTCCGGCGTGTGGGTCCCACTTCTTCTTCACTTTCTTTCCTTTCTCTCTCCTCTCTCCTCCATGACTCCATTACAGCTACCACAAGCAGCACCACCTAAAAACAGCCCCACCTCCATTACCGCCACCACCTCCATTACCTCCTTGGTTGCATTACCACTAAGCCCCACCCACCTCCAACCAGCCCAACCTCCATCTAATGCCACCACCTCCAATACCTCCATGGCTCCATTACCACCAAGCCCCACCCACCTTTATTACCGCCACATACATGCCTTTACCCTTCAATTGCAGAAAAAACACAATAAAATCATCACTTTAAAGATCAAAAATTTAAGAAAACCCCTTAATTGCAATAAAACCAACAATTTAGGGAAACCCTAAAATCACAATAAGTATAAACAAGAACAAAATCACAAAAACAAAACAAAAATTAACACAAAAGATCAACAAAAACAATTTCAGCCATGAATTGTTTCCTTCTTCACATTCTTTAACTCACAAAATAATTCAATTTTGGTCGAAGATGCGTTCGCCTGCTATCAAAGAATTTCTGGAATATACAATTGATTGTTTTAGCTCGAATTTTGAAATTTTGATCGAAGATGCATTTCTGGAATTCGAATTCTGGAATTTTAATCGAAAATGTGTTTCTAGAATTTCAATTGATTGCTTAAGATTGGATTATTGTGGTGGTTATTTGAATGAGAGGAGGAGCGAAGGTGGGGATGGGGGTGCTGGATGCAGATGATTAGGTGTGAAGAAAAAGAGCAGGAGAAGATTATGAAAGATTGAGGTGGTCTAAAGAATATGGAAATCTATTGTATGAATATGAAAGGAGAAATAAAGAGGAAAATCGGAAAACTAGTCAAAAAACCTGAAAACTGGTCTAAAAATCAATTTGGGTAGTGTTTTACAATGGTTTTGTAAAATGTGGGTAGTTATTTTTAATAAAAAAATATTGGGTAGTTATTTCTAAGGTTTTGAACAATGTAGGCAGTTTCCAACAAATTTTCCATTAATTTAATTATTCAAATTGTTTAAATTGTTTAATTAGGGTTCAGAATTTCATATTAGAATTGAACATGTTAAAATTTGGTTTGTAATGTCTAAAATGTGGTTATTTGTGTTCATATAGGGCTGAAATTAGATCCAAAATGTTGAAATTAAGTTGTTCATGTTGAATTATGGCTTAAAGTTGGTCGAAAATGTTTAATTATGACTGAACTTTGGTCCAATCAATATGTTGAATTAGGCTACAATTTGTGTCCAAATTGTTGTATTAGGACTAATACTAAGACTAAAAATGTTGTGTTAGGGCAGATTTTTTAATTCATTAATCATATTGTTAATTAAATTGTTGAAGTTTTGTTTAAATTGTTGAATTATGAAATTATTGATTAAAATGGTATCATTACATTATTGATTAAATGCTTGATGGCTTCGATCAAATGTTGAAAATTTATTATTTATGTTATATGAATGATTTTCTTTACTACCAAAACTCATAATTTTATTATTAGTATATATAATGTGTATCTTCTAAAAGCATAACAGATAGTGATAGATTATACATTAATCATTATCCTATGTGAACAATAATAGATATATTGTAGATATATTTCGTTCAAGTTCATAGATTAAAACTAAATTAAGGTTGAGTTAGGGCTTACATATGTGAATGTATATATGTATTTCAAGTAAGACATTATTATTTAACATGTGAAGACACTTATATTTAAAAACCTTTTATAGTTATTATCATAAAACAAGTCGAGCGTAGCTGGATATATAGTGGAATTGTTGGAGGCTTGTTTACTACTGAGTTTGTTAATGGGGTAAATGAGTTTATTAAGTTTGCGAAACAACATCAAGGAAATATTATGGACTCTAGTAGTATTCGATGTCCTTGTCCCAAATGTAATTACAAACGGTTCCTAGTTGTTGAGAACATTAGAGAGCATTTGTTTTGGAGTGTACGGGCGTCGGGGCGTCACTGAGTCGGATTGGGTCCGGTCCTTCTACTCCGAGGGGTACAATTAGTTGATGACTCGGATTTTGCTAGAATTGATTTCTTGATTTTGCATAGTGTGAGTATGCCTGGAGTTGTGTGTTTATACTCGAAACGAGTAGAGGAAGTTGCCACCATACTTCTGTTGCGAAGCTGTGGAACCTGTTTTAAGCCTTGCCTATAATTGAATAAAGCAAGGCGAAGGACTCCATGTTTGGTAGTGCACCAAAGGTTTGGATTAGGGAACAATGGTAAGGGTGAAGTAGTGCACAACACCCCCCCGCGTTTAACGGCCTCTACTCGGTCATTGCGAGTCCATTATCAAAAAGAGAACAACAAACAAATTTCCGTTTTAACCATAAGCATGCAAATTACTATGTGGGTTGCTTAACAAAAATAGATGCACGTAGGACTAATTTGTTGTTGCAAAATGTGTTGTCTAGATTCGTATTAAAGGGTGCCTAAAAGCCAATTTATCCAAGAATTAGTCTTATTAGGCGTGGGAACATGTAATTTGCCGATTTTGTTTAAGACATAYTAATGGTGTGATTTGCAAGCATGCAAGCATTCAACAAGAATTAAAGGTTGTGCCTAATGTTGATTTTAATTCATGTCGAACAGTTGTTAATCAATATTACATGCTAATTACATAGAAAATCAATTTCTAACAAGCATGCAAAAGGGTGTTAAGAAATTGAGACATTGGCCTCAAACTTACCTTGCAACACGACGCTTTCGATTGAGAACGATGCTTCGGACCCTTAAGAACCCTTGTAGCCTTTGAAGAACCCCTAAGAACCCTTAAAGAACCTTTGAAAGAGACCTTTAGATTGTATTTGATGTGTAAAAAATTGCAAAAGAATTTTTAAATTTGAATGCAAAGCAAGAGAGTATTTGAGAGAGAAGGAGGAGAGAAATGGGCAGAATGTGAGGCGTATGAAGCGTGCGTATTCTTGCAAATGAAGGCCCGGGTGGCCGGGTTCTTGTAATTATAGGCACGTCCTAAAAAAGAAAGGAAATTTGGATGAATATGGGCGCAATTACGCCCAGAAGGCCAAATACCTGGGCGCAATTACGCCCAGCTCTTTAGCTCCCCCTTTTTGCTCGACTTACCTTATTTTCCTTGGTATAATTTTGGTAGAAAATTATTTTCTGCGCATTTGAAGTTGCCCCTCATGCAAGACAAGCTAGGGGATGAACCTAGACGGTCTTAGAGAGCAATCCAAGTAGGCCCCACGCTCGAGTGCGGTCCCGAAGCTCTCGAAGCAAGCCGTTTTGCTCGGGTGCGCGTTTTTGCTTAGGAAATTCATAACTATTTTTCCGTAACTCCAAAAATTATGGAAAAATAATCTTAAAATTTATTGTAAAAAATAGTGCATTGTGTTAGAATTTTGTGAATTTTAGAATTGTTTTCATAATTTCATTAATTATCGCAAAACTACTTAAATTGCTGAAATTTCCGAAAATTGCCAAAATTGCTTAGTAAAATTATAGAAAAATGTTTAAAAATAAGTTGAAATTATTTTGAAACTAAAACTTACTTTTAAGGGTTCTTTGTGTACAGAAACGTGCCCAGTGTAGTGAAAACTTGCCTTTTTAGGGTCTGTTAGGGCCCTAGCTCTCTTTATCGATTCAGCTTGTGTCTTGCAAGAGGTGTCTTATCATCGAGCGTAATGGGATAAGGACAAATGTAGGTATCTACAAAAGCCCCAACTTTGGCTGAGTTTGTAGAGACCAAAGTCTCGTAAAACGAAAGCCAAAGTATAGTACTCAGTACTTGCAAAACAGATGCGTTAGTTTTACCTGCACCTGCGGTTGCTGTTACTTGCTTGCTTGCTGCTTGCTTACTTGATGCATCTATATTAGTCCTTGTGTTGATGTTTCTTTCTTTGCTAACCTACTTGCTTTCATCTTCATTAGTGCTCTTGTGTTCATTGGGGATTTTGGTGTGCGTGCTTTTGCTGTTATCTGCCTTCATCCTTTTTGGTTCCTTCATCTTGGACTTCATGGGGAACTTGTGTCCATGCCTGCAACTATCTTTTGGCTCTGCTTTTGCCATCGTGAGAAAGCACGAACAATCTTTTGTCGCCATTATGAGATAGCACAAACTCTTTAATCTTGTTCCGCTTTAGCTGTTGTAAGAGAGAACAACCTCTTTAGCTTTAATTATGTCTTAGTTGTTGTTGAGAGAGCACAACCTCTTTAGCTTTAATTTTGTCTTAGCTATTGTAAGAGAGCACAACCTCTTTGGTACCATAGTGAGAGAGCACAACCTCTTTATGTGAGAGAACACAAACTCTTTATTGTGAGAGAGCACAACCTCTTCATACACCTTCATCCTCGCTTGAGAATCCGGCTCGATCTTTATCCCTTCTCGGCTAGCCGTCTAGGAATACTCTTCAATAACAAATCTCTCCTGGTGCCCCCGTCCAAGATTACCTCCTCTTTAGTGCCTCTGTCCAGGAGAATGTTGCTCGTAACCTTTGCCTGCTTTATTCGTTCTGCCTTTGCCTGCTTAAATCCTTTTTGTGCCACCGTCTAGGAATATTCTTCAATAAAAAATCTCTTTCGGTGCCCCCATCTAAGATTACCCCTTCTTTAGTGCTTCAGTCCAAGAGAATGCTACGCTTGTCTCATATCCTTTTTTATGCCACCGTCCAGGAAGCTATCCATGTCTATGCCTGCTTTTACCCCTTTTCGGTGCCACCGTCAAGGAATATTCTTCAATAATCAATCTCTTTTGGTGCCCCCGTCCAAGATTACCCCCTCTTTAGTGCTTCTGTCCAGGAGAATGCTGCTACTCACTCTACTTATGCTTGCTTAACTCCTTTCCGGTGCCATCTTCCAGGAAACTTAACGTCGCGTATAGCCACGATCGCGTATAGCGATATTTTTTGTTGGTGGCTGCTTGATCTATTTATGCCTGCTTAACTCATTTCTAGTGCCACCTTCCAAGAAACTTAACGTTGCGTATAGCAACGATCGCGTATAGCGATATTTTTTGTTGGTGCCTACTCATCTCTCCTTCGGCTACGCCATCAAGAAAGACTTTTCACTTAATGTTGTGTACTCTGAAGTTATTGCTGGGATCTGCTATACCTCAACTAGGGATTCTCTGATTTTGATTCATGCTTTGACCCTTGTTTCTGCTCTGCTTTGGATTGTGGTAATTGTTCCTTGCAAATGCATGGTTATCATGGCAAAACGTCTGGTAATGCTAGTGCTTTGAATTTGAGAAGGAATAGGGAAATCCTGCACTTGTATTAATGTCCACTTAATGCAGAGCTCATTGATGTCTAGAATAGGGCTGTTCAAAACCGGATACCGGAAAAATTCCGATCCGAATTTCCGGATATCCGAATTTTCGGAAATCTATTTTTTTATTCCGATTCCGATCCGAATAATCCAGTTTTCCGAATTTCCGGATATCCGAAAAAATCGGATCGGAAAAGCGGATATCCGAATCCGGTTTGGAGCTTAATATTGCGTGATTTTAAAGTCAATTTTTAATTAAAATCCAATCATTTTGGCTCAATATCCGATTTTCCGAATTMAAAAACCGGATATCCGAATTTAAAAACCGGATATCCGTTCCGATGTTCCGAATTTAAAAGCCCAATTTTACATATAATTCGGAAATTCGGATATCCGGTTTTTAAATTCGGCATTCCGGTTCCGATCCGGTTTCCGAATTTAAAAACCGGATATCCGATCCGGTTTTCCGAYTTTAAAAAAACCGGATCGGAAGTCCGTATTTTCGGAAAAAAAAAACCGTATATCGTATCGGAAAATCGGAATCGGAAATTTCTGCACAGCCCTAGTCTAGAAGCCTGCCCCCTAGAATGTTGTGCTTAGCTCAGGAAGCGAGTCCTTTTTTGCTGGACCAGGAGCCTAATGTCTGTGTAGATACCCTGACCCATTGCTGATGTTAGATTTTGAAGTGTAGCTTAGACGAACCTTGACTTTGCTGAGTCGTGAGATGCTAGCGACGACGTGATTGACTTTGCTTTGGGGTTAGCCCCACTGGTTGTGTACCTGCAAACTTAGCACTTAAAGGTGGACCCTAGCTTTGCATTGGTTAGTTTTAGGACTTGCTTAGACTCCTTGACTTTGAGTTGACTTGTTTGACTTTGTAATGGTGCTTTTGTGAGTTGACTAACTCTATGCATGCAACTTATATGTGACATGACTTGACTCTTTTGCAACTTTTGTGTTTTGACTATGGACTCACAAGTAAACACAGCTTAGACCTACTATGCAAGGACTATAGCGAAATTATTTGTGTAATGCAATGACTATTTATCAACCACATGGTCAAGGAAGCAAATACATGTTAATGTAGTTTTTGAAATACATGCAAAATAATGCCTTCTTGACTAAAGTTTTGGGCTCAAGCCCCCGACATGTTGAGATGAAAGCTTCCTTTGCAAGGTGTGTTGAAAGAGGCATTGTGTGGTTATCATTAGAGCAATGGTAGCCCCTTAATTACGGGCCTCTTGTGTTGTGAAGGTGTTGTAGATGAACCATTGCGGTGTTGGGAGCTTTAGCTCCAAATCTTTTTGCGGTGTTGAGATGATTTGCACTTGTTGTAATTTTAAGGTCGGCAAGGACTTAAACTTAGTGTTTGCAGAATCTCCGTTGACCCTTCCATGTGTAGTGCTTCGAGAGTGATCATGCATGGGCTGCATGTAGGTCTTTTATTTATGCTATGAGCCCCAGGTTCTGATATGCCAAGACACGGTGCTGACTCAAGTTATGAACTTGAGTTTGTTGCTTGTTTAAGAGCATGACATTGGTTGAGCATGGTGATGAATATGATCTCGGCATAGGAAGCGCATAAGGTACTTGATCTGCTGAAGTTGTATGTGCTTCAAATGTAAGCAGCTTGCTTCTTTTGTTGTAAGCCCCTAATGACTCCGAATGGTGGTGCAAAGATCATTGCAATACTTGTAGGGCACAAGTAGTTGCTTGCTTAACGCTTGTCATGTAACAAAGATGTACACTTAAGTCAGGAACTTAAGTCTGTTACTCCCTTGAGCAGAGAGCGTGTTGCTTGAATGAGTACTCTTATGCCAATGTAAAGCTCTCAATGAGCTATGACCACTCAATGCAAGCCCCCAACCTTATAAGAGTTACCATTGATGTGTCATGTTTACTGCTTCTAAATTTGGTTGTGACCACTCAAGTCAAGAACTTGAGTTTTTCTACTCCTTCGGGAAAGGAACAACTAATGAGGACTTATTTGTTGATGCAAGCCCCCCACACCTTGAGAAGTGGACCTTATGCTTAGACATGACACTATTGAGGCAAAGCCCCCCGAGCTTGCTGGAGCTGGTTGATGTGCAATTTTGACTACATGAGCAAGAGCCTAACTCTATGGTCTCATTAGGATGAGTAAGAGAGTCATAAGGGTTGTAGAAAGAAAGGCTAGGGATCTACAAAACAAAAAGGACTCAATTTGTGACTAGGGATGACAAGATGAGGGGATTGATATGGTTGGCTAAGAGATGTTGGTTCAAACTCGAGGCTATGTCAAGTTCTAGACTAAAGAGAAGTTGTGCTTCAAACTTCTAGAAAACATCAAACAAACACGATGATACAAATGACCTCTTTATTTATTTTTATTAATTTAGTCGAACCTCGGGAAAAGGCTACTTACGTATCTAACTGGAATCATACCGATCGTAGTTCGTGAGGTCGTGTGTGCAAGTGATGCCTCATTTTTCCTAGGACGAAACCTTATAGGGAATTGGCCTAGCTAGGTTAGGACAATGCTCATTTGGAGAGGGCTTTTTAGGTTGTAATGTAGGCTTGGTGTGGGGTGTGAGGTTTTTGAAAAACTTGTTGTAATGCATATTCGCCTTTGCTTTTGCTTTGATTTCCCTTCTTGTGAACTTTGCAAGGTGTGAAGTTGGGCTAGACTTTATCACTCTTTGTTGCTGAAGGTTTTTCTTTTGAATTTTTTTGTAGGCTTTCTATCTTTTTTTTCTTTCTTTCTTTGTATTGTCTAAACCACAACTTGTCTTTGGTTTCAACTTTGTTTTGCTTTGCTTCGTGCCTCTTTGGCACTATGGAGGGTAAGAAGATGTAGGTGTGAAAGAAATCGACTTCTTTAGTCTTTGTTTGTATAAGAAGGCTCAAAAGGGGGTTGCAAGGGATTTTTCTTTAATTTGTACTTGTGATAGGGTGCATTGAGGGAGAACGGTATTTTTGTGGAGCTATGAATGAAAGCCTCTCGAGCATGTCCAATTTATTCATTTTTTTGTTTTTCATTTTTCCATTTTTTTTTTGTTTTTTGTGAGGTCATGTGTTGATTAGCATTTCATCATTGAAGTCGAAGCACATGAAAAGCTAAAAAATGAATGTAAAAAAAGAATTTTATTAATGTGGAAGGCTAATGTGATGACAAGACTTTTATTCCTACTCGACAAAAGGAAAGAAAACGAAAAATTAATGTCTAGGTGGAGGGACTCTCCTATTCAACCTATGCTTGAACTTTTATTGACTCTTGCTCATGTCTCCTTCTTGTTAAGAAATGCGGGTGCTGCGGGTGATGGCTTTGCTTCAGTTGCTTGGCTTCTTACCCTCAGGAGGGATAGGAAGGCAACCATCATCGATCATATCTTGTATGTGGTCCTTAAGAGTATAGCACTTTTCAATTAAGTGACCATTCCCTTGGTGGTATTTGCAATACTGGTTAGTCCCACCACTTAGGCCTTTGCCCCGGTGCGGGGTCTGGAATTGGCCCGATCAGCTCAAGAAGCCCTTGGGCACTTAGGCGATCCAATGTTTGCTTGTAGGTCATGCCAAGTGGAGTGTAATGACGACGGTGTAGTGGTTGCTTGATTTCTTCAACATCAAAAATACTCGACACGTCCGTAGATGGGTTGGTCATGTCATTTTTTTTTTTGTGGCCTCCTGACTTGTTCTTTGCTTCTTTGATGAGGTCATCCTCGATCTCAATCCCAATGCGGTAGACTTTGTCAAAGGTGTCTAGGGCCAAGTAGTGAAGGTGATTGCGGTACTTGGGCAACACATTCTTGATGAATATTTTACCAATTCTTTTTCTTCAGGAGGGTTGATCATTTGGGCCGTTGTTTCTTTCCACCGCGCGAGGTAGGCGGTGAAGCTTTCTTTTTCCTCTTGTTTGAGGATTTCAAGTTCCCTTAGTGAGGTGGAAGCTTGAATGTTGTTTTGGTAGCGCGTCATGAACGCTTGAGTTATGTCATCCCAAGTTGCCACATCCTTATCGAGGAGAGAGAAGAACCACTTTTGGCAAACTGGTTCGAGTGACATGGGGAACACCTTAGGAAATAAAGCAGCATCAATCCCCTTGATAGCCATGGTGGCCCTAAATCATTTGAGATGGAACCTAGGGTCGTCAGTCGGTTTGAACTTAGGCAAGTCCGTTGCAGAAAACTTCTCTGGGATCTTTACTGAGATATCCTCGAGTTCTGGTGCTTCAAAGTAGGCATTCTTGTTAGTTGCCTTCAGGACCATCTTTTCAAGGTCTTTGGGGTGACCTTAGATGATTCAGCTTTCTCAAGTGCATTAAGCTTAGTTTGCATAGCTTCAATGGTTGCTCTCATTTCGGCAACGGCGGTGTTATTATCTTCACCCATCGGTGCTGAGGGACTGGAGAACTTAGACTTGGAGTGCTGAACGATCCTTTTGGGCAAAGGAATAGGGAATGGCGGTTCCTCTCGAGCTAGCCTTGCCGATCTACGAAGTTGTCGTGTAGATGACTTTATCTTGCATGAGAGTGTATTAGAATCGATTTTTGGAAAATTGTGCATGACTTGCTTCCTTCACTAGACTCAATGCATGGCCTAATAGTGATCATTCCTTGCCTATTGACTAACTCAAAATGGAAATGCAAGAACGCCAAAATTTATTTTTTGCCTTTATTTATTTTAATTTTTTTTTAATTCAATATTTTTTATTCGAACCCTTTTTTTTGACTTTTTATATTTTTTGAATTTTTAGATTTTTTTAAAGGTGAATTACGAGTTTTGGCGCTCTTTTACAATTGTGTGATGCAAAAGACGTAAAGCCTATACGATTCTAGTTTACAGCCATTTTGACATTACGACGCCTAAGGAATGACCACTTGCTATATGAGACTGTTACACGACTCGTACATGACTCGTTGTTGTTTAATATGCAAAGCTAAGGTCCTTAGTTAGCTAAAAACACATAGCACATTGTCACACTAGCATGAGCCCTATATGCAAAATGAAAAAGAAACAGTCCAGCCACCTAGAGTCAGTTGCTACGGTATCGAATAGGTCGGTCCGGGTGTCCAAGAGGGTCCCATGACTAGGCCTAAAACAGTCCATAACACATCCAGCCTGCTGTGATGATCAAAGGAGATCTAAACCATTACGGCTTTGTAGGGCACGAAGCCGCGCGTCATGGTGGGGATGGGCATCAAGCTTAAGAGTTGGTTACATAGGTAGTGCACTAGCGCCAATCTTAAGCGAGCCCCTCCGGTCTTGTCTCAAGTGTAGAAAATACTTATATGAGAAGTGATTCCTAGAAAACGGAAACTTAGTGCCAACGACCTAAGTTCCGTGTAATACAGGATGCCTAACACATGTCGTCTTTAAGACGCTAAATTCGCACGATGTTTCGAGTATTGTCCACACATCACTAAAGATAATAGCTTTAGTGAATTCCCCAGTAAAGTCGCCAAAAACTATACGGGCGCCGGGGCGTCACCGGGCCGAACTTAGTCTGGTCCCTCTGCTCCGAGGGGGTACAATTAGTTGATGACTTGGATTTTGCTAGAATTGAATTCTTGATTTTGCATAGTGTGAGTATGCATGAAGTTGTGTGTTTATACTCGAAACGAGTAGAGGAAGTCGCCACCGCACTTCTTTTAAGAAGCTGCGGAACCCGTGTTAAGGCTTGCCTATAATTGCATAAAGCAAGGCGAAGGACTCCATGTCTGGTAGTGCACCAAAGGTCTCAATTAGAGGACAAGGGTAAGGGTGAAGTAGTGCACAACACCCCCCCCCCCCCCCTCTAGCGGCCTCTACTCGGTCATTGCGAGTCCATTGTCAAAAATACAACAACAAATAAATTTCCGTTTTAACCCTAAGCATGCAAATTACTATGTGGGTTGCTTAACAGAAATATATGCACATAGGACTAATTTGTTGTTGCAACATGTGTTGTCTAGATCCATATTAAATGGTGCCTAAAAGCCAATTTGTCCAAGAAATAGTCTTATTAGGCGTGAGAACATGTAATTTGTCGATCTTGTTTAAGACATAATAATGGTGTGATTTGCAAACATGCAAGCATTCAACAAGAATTAAAGGTTGTGCCTAATGTTGATTTTAATTCATGTCGAATAGTTGTTAATCAATATTACATGCTAATTTGCATAGAAAGTCAAATTTGCACGCTTTCGATCGAGAACGATTCTTCGGACCCTTAAGAACCCTTGTAGCCTTTGAAGAACCCCTAAGTACCCTTAAAGAACCTTTGAAAGAGACCTTTAGATTGTATTTGATGTGTAAAAGAATTGCAAAAGAATTTGTGAATTTGAATGCATAGCAAGAGAGTATTTGAGAGAGAAGGAGAGAAATAGGCAAAATGTGAGGCGTATGAAGCGTGCGTATTCTTGCAAATGAAGGCCAGGGTTCTTATATTTATAGGTACAAGATAAAAAAGGAAGGAAATTGGGATGAATATGGGCGTGAATACGCCAAAAAGGCCAAAGACCTGGGCGCAATTACCCCCATCTCTTCTGCTCCCCCTTTTTGCTCGACTTACCTTATTTGCCTTGGTGTAATTTTGGTAGAAATTTATTTTCTGCGCGTTTGAGGCTGCACCTAGTGCAAGACAAGCTAGGGGATTAACCTAGACTATCTTAAGAGCAATCCAAGCAGGCCCCACACTCGGGTGCGGTCCCAAAGCTCCCGAAACGAGTCGTTTCGCTCGGGTGCACATTTTTGATTAGGAAATTCATAACTATTTTTCCATAATTCCAAAAAGTATGAAAAAATATTCATAAAATTCCTTGCACAAAATGGTGCATTGTGTTATAATTTTGTGAATTTTAGAATTATTTTTCATAATTTAATTAATTATCGCAAAATTAATTAAATTGCTTAAAATTCCGAAAATAGCCAAAAATGCTTAGAAAAATTCCGAAAAATTCTAGTAAAATGTTTAAAAATAAGTTTAAATTAGTTTTAAATTAAAAATTACTTTTAAGGGCGCTTTGTGAACAGAAACGTGCCCGGTGTAGTGAAAACTTGCCTTTTTAGGGTTTATTATGGCCCTAGCTCTCTCTCAATTCAGCTTGTGTGTCGCAAGGGGTGTCTTATCATCAATCGTATTGGGCTGGGACAAATGTAGGTATCTACAAGGAGAGGTTTCTGTCATGAATAATTAAAATAGATTTATCATGGTGAATATATTGCATCAAAATAACTTGTACAACAACATAATCCTTATCAATAAATGATTATTGATGCATTTGGATCAAATCAAGAGACTTTGAACCACAATGAGACTATTTAAGTTGAAGAAGAGCTAAAAATGAAGAAGTAAAGAAGTTTTTTGAGTTGCTTAAGGCTTCTAAGGCTCCATTATATGAAGGGGGAAAGATGTCTGTGTTAGACATGGCTGCAAGGATAATAACTCCTAAGTGTGAGTACCTTACGGGACTTACCTTAGGAGGTTGTTAAAACAATCAGGGCTTTTTTGTCATTTTTGTTTTAGGTGGCCCATATCATTGTTCTCCCTTTTAATTTGAATATCCTTCTAATAATCATAAACACCCTATTAATTATCATCGACATCCTATTATTATCATCGACTCCCTATAAAATATCATAGATGCCGTGACCATTATTTCGGGTGAGTGCTTTTTCTGGTGGTTTTCTCCGACCTTACCATCGTCGTCCTCCACTGTTCGATTCTCTCTTACATTCTCTAACAATGACCATCTTCATCCTCTGGTCTGATTTGCATTCTCCGACCATCGTCTCCAAAAATGAATCAACGACCATCGTCGCCTTAACATTATTCGACTTTCATTCTGCTCTGATGATCGTCGTTCTCTAGTTCAAATCTCCGACGACTCAACACAACATCGACAACAGCATTATAATGTCGCCTTTCTTTCTTTGTCCCTGTGAATGCTTCCTTTGTCTTCCTTCTTCGCTCTCTTTCTTTTTTACAAGTGGGGCTCACACTTTTATATTTTTTTAATGTGTGATTGATCACCACTATCCCATTTTTAAAATCTGTTTATAGTTACTCCTTACTTTAAGGGTAAGCGTAGGAAGAGAAACTTTCTCATTTATAATATCAAAAGATCTAGCCACTTTATTTTCTTTTTGGTGAGATTTCTGAGTCCTTGTGTTCCTTTCCATGATTGTCCAAAAACATAATCTAGAGATAAAAAGTCAAAGAGAGAGAAAGATTCATTCCTTTTCTTCTCAATATGCAATCCAAATAATATTGTTTTTTTTATGCTCAAAAGTCAAAATTTCGTGTTCATTTAACAAAATTCTATTAATAGACGAAAACTAGAGATGAGATTTTGGTTAAAATGTATTGTTTTAAATACTTTGGTTCATAAATATAATTGAAGTAACTATACGAAAAATTACCCACAGTACAAATAAGAATTTAACTTCAATTAAGCCAACGGTTGATTATAAAATCAAAGGATTATATTTATAATTTTTAAAATTGTTCTTATTTTTTCACATCAAAGCTCACCTTCTTATTTTTTTCCTTCCATCAATATAATTATATAAATCCTAAATTTGAAATTGAATGATCAAGATACAAAAAGATCCAACCCCAGAAGTGGACCATATATATAGTGGACAATTGACAAATCTTTCAGACTATACTGTTTGATTATTCATACCACACACACTGGCGGATCCAAGAATTTGTCGATGGGGGGACAATTTAGGTAATTCAATATAATTGATTTAAAAATTGGTATTTAAAAAAATTGGGAACACAATTTTTAAAAATCGACTACACACTCAATTGTCTTCGTTATTAATTTGAAATTTTTTAACCGATTTTTATAATTGATTTAAAAATTGGTATTTATTCTTTGCTACTTAAATTCAATACTTGAAAATGGAAAAGAAACCAATTATTAAGAAAAAGTAGTCTCTTTGATAGTCTAAGAAACTTGCTTTTCTTAATAACTGGTTTCTTGAGCTCTTAATTTTTAATACCTAGACATAGAAATGAAATATGTTAAAAATAAAATTGATCTCTTTGATGCTTTATTTTACGGAGTAATTCTTGAACAAGGCAAAGAAACCTATTTTATAAAACTGATCTCTTTGGTATATTTGTTTCTCTTTTTTTGGGAAAATAGGGGACTGTGGTCCACCATGTTCCAACGTTGCTCCGCCACTAATCGCACATGCATGACTAATAATGTACGGAGTAAAAGTTTATGTAGATTAGCATCTTTCTAATTATCCATGTTATTAGTCCAACATCTAGTGATATGTGACACATATTGGTCATTTCTTTCAATTCCTTGGACTTATTCACATCACGTGCCTAATATTGTCAAAGTGGATGGAGACCTCACACCATACATAGTTAGTTACGACTTATGAGTAACTTATGACTAAAGGATGTTTCAGTGTTGTGAACCATCCTTTCCTTTTTTCTCCCATTTCCCTTGGTTAAACCCCTTAAATCATCATTACATCAAATCCTCATTAAATTAAAACACCGAAACTCCAATTTTACAACTAGAGATGGCAATGTATATTTGACCCTATATATATATATATATATATATATATATATATATATATATAGATGACAATGTATATTGGACCCTCAAAAAAGTTTATGCTATTACTGTTGCCCTAAAAGTAAGGATTTCAAATGACAAGACAAATCATGTCATTTGAAATACTCAAATTTCATAATTCAAATGATGCATATGAAATGAAGTTGGCTTCCCAAAAACAACCTAAAGTCATTTAAAATTGTCATAGACAAGATATTTAAAAACATATACTCCATCCGATTTTTAATGTTTAGTGTAATTTCCTCATTAGGCCGCTTTTTAATGTTTTGTGTGTTGTACTTTATTTCATTTTGGTACACTCGCTCTTCAATTTTATTTTTTGCTATTTAACCCCATCTTCACTTACTTTTCACACTTTCCCTTACTTTTCCCCTTTTCAAACCCTCTCTGTCTAATACATTGTTCCTAATTTTTCCCCCCAGATAGTAAATGTCTAATTCCTTAAAAATCAAAGGGAGTATTAAAGCATCCACAAAGGCAAGTTAAACCTTACAAGTAGCTTTGTTAGCCACATTACGTTTTTTAGGTACATCTTTTTCAATCTAAACTATCCAAAGTGACAAGTTACAAACCATGTAACTTTGTATTATTTAATGTCAGGGGAGGAAAAAAAGATAAAAAAAAAATGAAAGAAGTGAGACCCGAAATCTTGTAGCTCAATAAAGTTACTAAGTTTGTGCAAATTACAACATCTTTTATCCAAAGCTTTTTATCTTGGAAGTTTTATTTATTTGCAAGTTAACCCTTTTAGCCAACTACCCAAAATTTTAGAAAACATATACTGCATTTTTCTATCATTAATTTTTGAATAAGATTTTTTAACAATTATTACCAAAAGGCTTGTTTTATTGACACTCACTGAGTCACTGTTATACTTTTATCACATGTCATATAAAATTGAATTCAGTAGATTTTTACAACTATTCTGTCAAGTATATTTTATAATTAAGGTCTCAAAATTTGTGGGACTTTTGCGAAAAGATAAAGCGAATTTCAAGAAAAAAAATATAAACTATTGATTGCATAATCAATAGCTAGGATTAATTAATTGAACTCTATTTGATAGATTTTTTATAAACTCGATCAACCCGATGCCAATCCCAATCCCAATCCCAATCCTTCTCATACCCATCATAAGTAGAATTTCTACAAGGACCCCACATATCTCAACGTACCAGCTCAATCGGTATAAAGTATACTAGTCTTATTAGTAGAGCTAGAAGGAAATGATTTCCTAGCTACTCTAATCTTCTTTAAGCATCAAATATTCTAATTTTATGTGGCACAACTTGGCTTCTTTAATATCTGCAATCTTATTCTTCTAAGCTGAAAGTGAAACTAGAAAGTGATTCCCTGAGACTTGTCAAATACACTAATCTATCTATAACTAATACTAAAGCAAACACCACCTTTCACATTTTCCCTCCTAAATTTCCATCTCATACACTTTATTAATTATTGTCTAAAAAATGTAAAAGTGCATTTATTGGAGGTTATTTATTAATTCATATACTTATATAAAAAAATATTTTTGTCAAAAATAAATCTTAATTTCATTAATTACAATTTAAAAATATCAAATTTTAATTTAGTATAGAGCGATTTGTACTTTATTTAAAACTGAGCATATGCTCGGGTATTATTTAGTACAATAATAATATACTCCCTCCGTTTTTTTAGATATTCCATACCATTTTGGAACGGTTTTTAAGAGTTGATTGAGTTGAATAAAATAGTTGAGTAAGTTGGGTAAAAAGTTAAATAAGTTAGGTAAAAGAGTAAATGTGTGAATGAAATTTTATGAGAAATAGTAATTTTGAGTGAATATATTGAATAAAATAATGAAAGTTGACTGTAAAAATGAGTAATTCATTAATCTTAAGGTAAATAAAGTAGGTAAAAGGTAAAAAAAATTTAGATTGGTTTGGAACATCTATTTGAAAACGATCAAAAAAAAACTGGAACATCTAAAAAAATGGAGGGAGTAATAAAATACAAACGAACATGATTAGCTGAGACTTGTCATGGCGAATTTTTTTCACCATATTGCAAAAATTTTCCAAAATTCCCGCTTTGCTTCGGTTTCAAAACTATTTCCTAACATACCATCTATGTAGAATTGGTAATTTTGAAGAAAAAAAAATCTAACAAAATCGCTATCAACGGTAGCGAATTATAAGTGAAAATCGCTATTGATGATAGCAAATTTGCCTAGTAAATCGCTACTGATGATAGCGAGTTTCAAGTATCATTTGTTGTTGCCTGAAACGAATTTGCCTTATATTTTCATCATGACATTTTAAACTGAATAAATATTATTAATGGGCAAAATCGCTGCTAGCACTAGCGATTTCCTCTACGATTTACCTGAGGAAATCGCTACCATGTAAATTGCTACTGTCAGTAGCGAATTACATATGTATGTATGTGTGTGTGTGT